>VZTT01038786.1:15399-38037 GCA_013400855.1 Buphagus erythrorhynchus | reverse complement strand
GCCAACTTACCCTTGGGACCTTCTACTATGATGTTACGTTTACTGCACATCGAGACTGCAACCCCTCCAGTCCTGGAGATCATCCCCGCCACAGGCTCTAGTTCCCAGTTAGATGGCCACTCGGAGCGTGCAATGATGGTGACATCCACTCCGGTGTCCATCATGCCTGGGTGGAGGATTTTCTCCCCTTTACAAAAGATGTTACATTCAACTATAGGTTTGCTTGTGCCTACAATTTGAACCCACATTATTGTGGGGTTGATAGGAACCTGATCCGAGTAGGTTGGAGGTAACAGGAATGCTTGTGCCACTGGGGTCCCTGCGTAAAGGTCAAATGGTGGTTCCAAGCAGGTGACAGAGATAAGTATCTTGTAGTTAGGATCAACAGTTTGTACCTCAGGGAGGACACAGATGTTACTGGGTCCACTGATAGAGTCTCCAATGACTAAAATGTCCCTGGGGCCGTCCGGTGGGCCGTATTTCCCCATAGGGATTCTGAAGACACATTTGTCTATAAGTTGTAAAATCAGTGCGCTCACCAACTGGCGCCAGGTTCCCACCTGAATCGCTCCGTATGGATGGTCGTCTGGATGTCTGGTGGAATCTTCTATCCAGATGATCGATGCTTCTGGTGTTCGGGGATGGTGGGCAGAGTGAGGCGGAACGGCTTCCGATTTGGTGTCATCGCGCAGGGCTGTTCCGTGTTCTGCTAGGAGTTTCCCGGACGCTGTTGGCGAGGCGACTGTCTGTTTGGCCACGGACGTTTATCAGTTATAGTTGCCCTTTCGGGGCAGTCTTTTAAGAAATGTCCTGGCTCGCTGCAGTAGAAACACTTGATTGTCCTTGGCGGCTACGACTGCAAAGGCTCCTGCTACCCCATCAGCAATCCCTTTCGCCACTACTTGTGCTGTGGTATTTTCTGCTGGGGCATGTTTGGCACAAGATTCGACCATTTACTCAATGGTAGGGTCAGAGTCAATAGATAAAGGCCTTAAGATGGCTTTGCACTCGGCATTTGCATTGGCCATTGGAAATTTTATTTAAGACTTCCTTGTGTCCCTCAGGACTTTCAGTTTGCCTCTCGAGTGCCAGTTTCAGCCTGACCACAAACTCTATAAATGACTCCTTTGCCCCTTGCTTTGTGTTGGCGAAGTTTTGTGTGGGTAGGGAATTGTCTGGGGTGAGGAGCAGTGCTGTTTTTGCAGAAATGGTGATATCTTGTAAACTATTTCTGGTAGTAGCTGAGCCTGGTCATTGGGCTTTTGGAAGGCGCCTTCCCCAGCAAGCTGTTCCCACTGTAAAATTTTTTTTGTTGAAATCTTTTGCATAAAAGTCAGACAGGGTGATGAGATGTTTCTTCCACCGTCTGTCCCACAGCATGCATTCTGCCAGTGTTGATAGGCAGTGCACGATGTTCTTTATGTCATGTGGAACCAGTGTGTGGGCTGTGAAGGTTGCCTCCAAAAGATTTTTAAAATAATAAGAACTCCGCCTGTGTTCTTTGGCTGCCTTGCAAAGGTCTTTTAACTCCCCCATAGGGGAGGGCCTCCCATAGGGCAGAGGGTGTAGTCCTCCTTCCCTTTTCATGGATGACTGGGAAGGCAGTGATCTTATCTGCCAGTTCCCAGTCTCCCTCTCGGGTGGCTTCCCTCAGGGGTCTTCGCCCAGTGATCCTCAATCCCACCGTCTGAGGTTGAGGACTCGCTGCTCTCATCCTCCGAGGAGGATGGAGGGTGCTTGATGTTATGGCAAGACCCTTTTGGCTGGACCAGAGCTACAGGATTGTGTGTGGCAGTGGAAGCCAAGATGGCTTCCTTCCGGTCCCTTTCAGCGCCACTTCCGGTCCCGGTGTCATGGGACCTGGAAGTGGGCTGGGCCATGGAGGAGGAGGCAGCTGAGGGGGCATGGATGGGGCCCGCGTCGGGGAGGGGTTTTCCGGTGGAGAGGGAGGGTCCTGATGCCGTTACACCCACAGATGATGCAACAGGGAAGGGGGAGGAGTAGGGTGAGNGAAGGGGGAGGAGTAGGGTGCGATGGAGGGCGCGGGAGGCGGGAAGGCAGAGGCAGGAAGGCAGCCATTTTGAGGTTGAGGGGTGGAAAAACTTGGGTATGAGGGAGGCAAAATGGTGGGGCTGGCCACGTTGCCGGCGCCATTTTGCAAGGGATTAATGGGGTAGAAACCGGGTAGGTGGGCATAGGTAAGAGGTCTAGGGGTCGGTCCAGAGTAGCATGGCCAGTGCCACCCTGGCAGGGGAAGAGAGGGGATTGAGGGGTGTCAGGGAGGTGGAGGCAGCCCTGCATGTCGGTATGACTACCACCCGCCAATCTCCCCTCAGGCAGAGAAGAGGGTTTAGGGACATGGGGAGAGGAGAAAGGGGAAGGGGTTTGTAACTGGGGGCCCGAAACTTTCCCCAAACCTTTTCCCATTAAATCAAAAGCTTTAACAATAATGTGAAATAAAGGGAAAAATTGCGCAACTGAAAGATCCCTGTTAGCTTGAACTAAATATAACTTCTTCCCAACTTCATCCCAAAATGAACTTAAGTGAACAGCATCCCGAGTTGTGTTCGGGAACTTTTTAAAACCGAATGAATAAACCTCTTTAATTTCCCTTTAGAAAACTTAAAATCTCCCACCAACAGGGTACCCACAACTTGGTAGTATACGTCTCTTTGAGGAAGGCTGAGCTTTGGATGGCTTAGCAGGTTGCCCATCCTCAATCTCCTGAATCCCACCCAGCAGTAAAATCAATAACTGAAAGGGAAAGACCCCAAAGTGTCTGTACTCACTCATTTTTCTTCGGGCTCAACAACACCCGCTGGGCCAAAGGAAAACTGCTGGAGGGCTGCCTGGCCATCGACCAGTCTTCTGTGGTGTTCAGTGAAGGTCCTGGTCTTTGCCCCACAGATGGCACTCATGAAAATGTGAGACACCCTCCTCGGGGAGCTGGCCACCCGAGAACGACTTGATTCCTGCAGCCGAGGCTGCAGGAGATACTTCTCCAGGAACCACTCCGAAGAGGGTCCCTGTTTGGGTGCCAGCTGTCGCGGTGGGCCCTAGGGCGATGGAAGAGTGCCGTGACCTTCCAGAGAAGCATCCCAAGAGGATGTTCCCGAGGCACAGGCACATCCTCTGTTTCGCTCCCGGGCTGGGAATGATTTCAGCTCTCCACAGCTCTTCGCGTCAGCCGGCGCAAGGAGGGAGGAGACGGGAGCAGCGTATGGGGTTCCAAGGCAAGACATTTATTCCTCAATCCTCAAAGGGGTCCAGGGACGACTGGCTCACAGTGTAGGAGTAAGCAGGGTGGATATAGGATAGTCAGAAGGGCGGGGCAGAGCAACAGCCAATGGTCTGAGGGCTCAGGGGTGGTACAAGGGGGGAAGGACCAATGGGGTACAGCAAATTAACATAACAAAGAAAGGCATGCCGGGAGCAAATTTTTACATCACATGATAAGTAGGGAGTGTCTAAGGGCTCTCCTTCCAGGGGAAAGAGATAGGCTCCTTTGTTTTGGGGCTTTCAGCCTCCACACCCCAGGGCTCAGTACTGGGGCCTTTATTGATCATCAGTACCTTTATTGGTGATATGTACAGAGATCGAGTGTATCCTCAGTCAGTTTGCAGATGACACCAAGTTGGGCAGGAGTGCTGATCTAGAGGGATTTGGACAGGCTGGATCATGGCCCAGGGCCAGTGGTGTGAGGCTCAAAAAGGCCAGTGCTGGGTCTTGCTCTTGGGTCACAACAACCCCAGGCAGTGCCACAGGCTGGGGCAGAGTGGCTGCAAAGCTGCCCACAGGAAAAGGAGCTGGGGGTGCTGGTGACAGCAGCTGAACATGAGCCAGCAGTGCCCAGGTGGCCAAGAAGGCCAATGGCATCCTGGCCTGTTCCAGCAATAGTGTGGCCAGCAGGAGCAGGGCAGGGATTATCCCCATTATCCCCCTGTACTGAGTATTGGTGAGGCCACATCTCAAATCCTGTGTCCAGTTTTGGGCCCCTCACTGTAAGAAAGACACTGAGGTGCTGGAGCATATCCAGAGAAGGACAATGAAGCTGATGAAGGCTCTGTGGGGAGCAGGTGAAGGAGGTTGGGGCTGTTTAGCCTGCAGAAGAGGAGGTTCAGGGGAGACCCTACTCTGTAGACCCACCTGAAAGAAGGCTACAGCCAGTGGGGATTGCTCTCTTTTCCCAGGTAACAACTGGTAGAACAAGAAGTTAAAACTGGAAAAATTTCTTTATTGGAAGGGTTGTCAAGTGTTGTAACAGGCTGCCCAGGGAAGTGCCTGAGTCACCATACCTGGAAATATTTAAAAATGCATAGGTGTGCTACTCAGTGTTGGATTATAGTAATGACGGGATGGGGCTGCAGGTATGGAGCTCTTATAGTTTTTATTTCAGTGTATCAGCCTCATTGCAGTGTGAGACACAGGAGATGGTGGAAGCTCTGGCCATAACAACAGCTGAAATTTTCTTCATTACAAGGTCTTTAAAAGATTTCTAGCCAAGAGGATACTGTTAAAAGGTTACAAGCATTTGCTTAAGCCAATTACTTAAGTTACATGTACACCTTGCTTTTAACAATGCTTGCTTGTTGTTAGCTTGAAAACCATGGATAAAGCTTAATTATTAAACTTATATTTTTCTATTATCTTGCTTAACATATTTTCTAAGCCCTATCTCTGTGCATCTTAAAAACACAGCCTTACTGTTTCTTGTCCTTGCATATCTGTATTCTTGTATTCTTCTATTCTGAGTTTTGCTTTCTCACACCTTCTAAGAGTTTTCTACCTTCTCTATTGCCCACACTCAGGAACATGGTTTGGTGGTGACCTTGGCTGTGCCAGGTTAACAGTTGGACTTGAGGATCCCAAATGTCTTTTCCAACCAAATGAGTCTATGATTCTATTCTGTATTACAGGTAAAGCCCATGGGACTATGATAACCTCAAGCAGGTAGCAAGAAGATGAAGTAACCTGGTTGAAGTTATATGGCAGAATTTGTAGAAATATTAAGAGCAGAATTAAGAACTATTTCCTCTGAGCATCAATAAATGCCTTGAAGACTGGTGAATTAGAGTATTTCTCTGCTATGTACTCTTCACTCTCTCTATATGTGATATGTGATTAAAAAATTGTTTGGTTATTATATATTTATATTAGCATAATCTGATTAGATGATTAAGCTTTTGAAAACAGGTAAGATCCATGGATAAATAAGTGGCACCTAATTGGTGAAGGGGTTTTTCTTCCATCTTTTTTTCCCTTTTGCTCTTCTAAGACTACTGATGTTTGTGGATGTCACGTACTGAAAACAGCAGGCATCTGCATTGCAGATAGGCACTCCTGCAGTGCTAGTCTGGGAGGAAGATTTCCTCCAGTGTTATTACCAGCCATCCACAAATTACTAAGAAAGTAATAGCATGAGGTGAGAGATGCTCAGTTTTGCTACTAAGCTTAAGGAATATTTGAATGGAGAGGACACGGAGGGAAACTTCTCTGGAGGATCATATTTACTAATTGTTTTTTAGTACATTAAACTTGATGGTTTGTAAACTCTGCATTTATTGTACTTAATGCCTAGGAAAGAAAAGCACATGCAAAGTACAATTTTAAGAATTGTGTTAGTCTCTGATACTTTCCTATTTCAACTAAAGTAGAGTATTTGTGCCCCACCTATCCTCTGGGTGCTTTGCTATCTACAGAATTAGTACTGACAGCAGGTGGCCCAAAGAAATTACAAAACAACAGCTGATCCGAGTCGGAGCAGACTGTGGATCCCTGCAACAGAACAGGAGGTACAAATTCTATTCTATTGCCTGCTCAGTCAGGAGCCTCTCCCATCAGTACTCAGATCCACCCTTCAATAGCAGGAGTCTTCTCAGATCTAACTCAGTGAACATTATAGAGTTTAACTCCTTCCTTTCAACACTCTTCACTTAAAGAGTGAGAAGGATTGAGGTCTGGTTTCATAGATAGTGTCATTTTCACCTTGGTATTAGTGTTAATGGCCTTTGTTGCCCAAAAGACAAATTTGGGGGAAGCTGTGCAGAGCTGAGACTCATGTGGGAGTGTGTGTAATAATGAAGGGTGTGAGAACCGTCTTCAGAGAAGCTGTAAGAACTGTGTTCCCATTGCAACTGGATACCCTGAGTGAAAAACTATTGAATGAAAGAACAGACAAAGTCCAATCCAGGGAAGGTGCTTATTTTGCTGGTTGTCAGTAAGAGCAGAACTAGATGACTTTTTAAAATTTTTTTTGGAAGGCTAGTTTAGCCAGAATTGGAAATTTGTTTCATAATCTCCACAGCAGGCTCAGCAAAACAGAAATGGTCATGATGAAATGAAACTATTCAGTCTTGTCAGAAGCTAAAGTTGGCTTGAAGACTAGCAGATGCAGTACAAGACAGAATAGGACTAAAGGATAGTATCAGGAAGGATAATTTGTCTATGGTTTGGGGAGAGCTGGACCTTGGAGAAGGGACAAAGACGTTTATATTCAAATTGTGTGCTTTGGAAAACCACAGTCTGTAAAAATAGTCCGAAGCATGTTTCTATATCCCTGAGCAGAGGACAAACAGGGCATTCTGCACACACCTGTTCTATATTGTATCCAAAACCTGTATTACCTGACACCTAGCCCTAGTTTGCCAATCTATATGCAATTTGCCCACGCATCAGAGGTGAGAAGATGGGAGCATTTGAATGCCAGCAGGTTTAAGTAGTCAGTCTTTTCTGGGAATTGAGCAAATTCTAGTTTCTGGGTATGTCCACAGAATGAATTCATGTAATCTATAGCTGTATGTTAACAAATGCATCTGACAAAGCTGCTTGGTAATACCAATGACTAGAGATTGGTTTGCAAAACCCATCCTGAAGACCTTTAGCTGTTGGTTTAGAAGATAATTCAAGTGTATTTTGGCACACAGTGGCCACATTTTCTCAAACAACTGTAGGTGTACCCTGGCATCTTGACCTCCTCAGTTTAATGCATTCTGTATATATTCGAAAGCTGAACTGTAAAAATCTTTATTCTGGTGCAACAACTTATAGTTAGATATAATGTAATTAAGTTTAGTGGAACTTGAGGTAATTTATATTCAGGTGCTAGAAATATAACACCTCCAAATACAAAATGCCTGTGATTTTAGCATGCCATAAACTCACAGTTTTGATACGCTATCTAAGATATCGTTGGTGTCCTTGCACTGAAATTTCAGCAAATCCAAAGATAAAAAATAACACATTGTCCACTGTAAGTGTATAGACATTAAAGTAAAGTAGTAGCAACAAATGTGCAGCAAACATTGTCAAAGTATATAAAAAATGCCAGTATTCCCACAGTTATTTAAATTATTTGAATATTTGTTATTCAGCAAAGCAGTCAATAATTTTAATTTACCACATTGCTTGAAAAGAAAATTGCCTAAACATCCCATATCCTTTTTCTACAAACAGTTTGATATAAGACCAAAATTTGATCTTTCATTATATTAAATAGTATTTCTCAGGACAGCAGAATGTATTCCAAATCACTTAGTTTTATCTGGTTTTGATAAGGTTATGAATAGGGAAGGGAATGTGCAGGTGGAATGTGAAAGCAGAGTCTTTGCCCAGAAACTGATACACAGACTGCTGCTAGTAGGCAGTATATTGTTTATGCTGGAGTAAATATAATTTAATTAGAAATATATATATATACATATGTATTTAGAGTCAGTGTAATTTTATCTCATCTAGATTTCTTGAAGGGTAGGATTTTGTGTCTGTTTGCATCATCATCTTCTTATCTACGGAATTCTACTTTTTTTCCTTTGGAATTCATGTTAACAGCTATATAGTTTCAAGTGAGGCTTGGTTGGTTGAAAATACTTACCTAATTGTGGTGAATGAAGTAATTGCTAGCCATGCAAGTAGTATAACACCTGTCAAGTTTCTTCATTTTTTTTAGGAATTAGATACCTACATTTTCTTGAGAATCATAGTCACTGCACACTATGAGGATCATGTTTGTGCTATTAAAATCAGGAGCTCCTTTGCAGCATGGTAACCTCTGTTGGTAATGAATGGATTTGGGCTAGGCTGTAAATAGTCATCCCTCCTCAGATTCTAATTTCTTTGCTCCTGAAACAGGCTGAAAAAAGCCTGTTTAACAATCTGCTTTTATGAAGCTCCAAAATAATTGTCTGTTTCAGTGCTTTCACTGGAGCACTACATGTGTTACTACTTGCTCTTTATGCTGCTGTAGGGTATTGCCTCGTGTCTCAGATAAGCACCTTAATATTATAGTTTGTTTATGTGTCAATGATAAGGGTGAACTTTGGCAGAAGACATTGGGTTCAAAGATATTGCAATTTAACTAGACTTTGTGCTTCTCAAAGTGTTCAAAAAGTGTTATCAGAACTTTGTAGGAAAAGCTGTGGCAGTTGGGGCAAGCTAGATTCTTGAAACAACTGTTTACAGGAATAGAGAATAGGTTGGTAGCAATATTACCAACAGTCTACCAAAGTCTGAAAATACTTTTCTAGTAAGCTATTGAAACTCATAGAAAGACTTAACTATTAAGAACACATACTGTACAAAATTAGAATGAGACATGGCTATATTAGGTTGTGCTGTTACTGCTTCTGAAGAGTTGTTTCAGTCAATGTCTCAGAGGCAACTTTCCTCAAAGGGAAAAAAAGTTGTCATAAATTCTACCAGTTAGGGAGCTGCAGTTCTTTCCCCCTGAGTGCTAGATAATTGGGCAGGGGAAAACAGTATGGTGCCATCAATGAAGATGCATCTGAGTCATCCTGAACCTTTGTTCAACAGCTCACATAGGATCATATCATACCACAATTGCCTTAGAGACTGGCTCAATTTTCAATAATCCTGCATTTTTTAAGGGCAAAAATAATCTCTGTAGGGGGAAGTATTTTATCAAATTACTATCAAAATGAGGTAAATAAGTAAAAATATAACCAGAGAATTTTAAGGTAGCTGAGTGAGATTGTTTATTTCTTAAGTTGCAGGCCTTCTCCTCACTCATAGGCAGTAGGTTCTATTTCCCTTTTATCTCAGTTCCTACAAGTTACGATAGGTGAGAAATAACTGTAAAACTAATTTCCTATTTTTCTACCTTCTTTTTCTGCAGCTGGGTTATAGGTAGGTTTGCAGATTTCTGATGTTTTCAGTAATTGTATGCCTCTTTTTCAGGAATGCAGCCCAGTGTGTTTGTTGCTGTGTACACACATACTGAAATTTACATAACTTCTCATAACTTGGTTTTTCACAAGTACAATTTTCAGTGCAATGTATACTTCTCTTTCTGGTCCAAGCCCAGGAAATTCAGATATTTATTGCATCTGTACATTATATTTTCTCAAATACTTCTAGAGAAGTCTAGAAATTGACTCAGTCTGTCTCTACTAAATTATTTCAACAGCAATACAAGGGGCTTGTCCCATAAACCCCGGGTTCAGCAGGCTGAATTCTCTACTTAGTAGTCAACTCAGAGCCATTATTTCTTCGATGGTTTCACTTATGGCTACACAAATCTTACTAGTTTTCGATAGTGTTCCTTCAGAAACTACAACCAACAATACACCTTAAACTTGAAACTTATTACTTGGAAATA
Organism: Buphagus erythrorhynchus; assembly: GCA_013400855.1. NCBI lineage: Eukaryota > Metazoa > Chordata > Aves > Passeriformes > Sturnidae > Buphagus > Buphagus erythrorhynchus. The sequence continues at coordinate 28,424 of VZTT01038786.1, read as the reverse complement.
ATATGTATGTAAGGAAACACCAGAAGAAATGATAAACCAAAACTTGCTTCAATCAAGGTCTTTTCCCTGGGAATGTAACAGCATAATTATACAAAATTCTCCTATTTACATACACAGTTATTTTAGTTTCTGTCTATCAAGAAAGGCTTAATTCTTTATACCCTCAAATATACCAGGGTAGAAAACAGACTGCTGTATTCACATTTTTAGCTTTTCAAGATGACTTTCAGTTTCTTTTACAGTCTAAGATTATTTGTGTCTAGACTCTTTAACTTCTTGTTTAACTTCTTGTCCTCAGCCTGAGTGCTTTGTAACCTCTCTGTATTTGGCTGAATATTCTGATGGTGTGATGGACAGATGTTTTAAAGGTTGTTTTTGGTTTTTTTTTTCAGAACACTGTGTTTCTTTTATGCTGAAATTGCTAAGAAATATACCTGTAGTTCAGCTGTGCTTCTGAATGATCCAAAAGGGTTTAAAAAAATAAAAAGGAGATTTCATGTACTTTTTATTTTTCATCTAATGAATGCTTTCTATCTAATAAATAGATACAACTAAGACTTGAATGTTTCTTTTCTATTTTTCCTTTGGAAAAATAGTGCATCAAACATTTTTCCCATATTTCTTGTAGAAATGAAGTAACTGCTTTCTCAGCTTCTTAAAATGAAACTGAATGCTTCTAATAGTTGCATGCTTCTTATAGTTGAATGCCTCTTATATAGTTGTGCCATGTTATAAAAGCCATGTACAAATCAAGGTTTGGTTATGAACTGCATCTTCTCCCCATATCTGCTGCTTCGTTTTAGCATTTTAAAGAAAATTTGCAGGGACTGCTTATATAAATGAGATCTGAGGTTACTATAGGGATGGAAGACAGAAAATATAGATACTGAAATAACTACTGGTAAGAGTAACACCTTACTAGTGTAATTAAACAACATGACCTTAAATCTTTTTCTCTTGATCAAAGGCCGAATGATAATATTCTGATGACTTCCTATTGATACTGATGAAATTACAGGTAGGATGGACTGTGAAAATATTTTAAAATATGCCATTAACCCATGGAAGCTCCCCAAAATCATGATTTTTTTAGTACAATGGAAAAACAAACAACAATCTTTCCATGTACCAGCATTGCAAACAGTTCACTGCATGAGAAAGTAGGTATTTGAGGCAAAATATGAGAGCTAAACAAACCCACTAATTGTAGAAAATGAGATATAAATGCACAGAGCCTGCTGTTATGCCTGTTTGCAATGCAGTCCTCTGTGAATGTGTGGGTGCATCTGTTTGCTGAAGTAAATGGTTTTGGTTTTGTTTCTTCTTCCAAAGCAGCTTGAACGTTATTGCTAGTGTGAAGCTACTTTGGGTAAGTGGAACTCCCTCTCTGACACCTTCAGGGATATGATGCTGATGAAGGCATGAGCTGCCTTACTGTTGGGATGAGACATGGTGTTGGGACTACCCGCAGAGCTGTGGAAAATGGGGCATTGATAAAATTTATTTATATTATTTTTTCCCTAGAGCTTATAGGCTTTGAAAGTTGTTAAGTGATATCTAATAAGTACATGATCATATTAATATTTTTCAAGGGTCTGAAGAGACATTGTGCACAGTGCTTAAATAAGATATTCTCAATTCTTTGTTTAGATGAGTTTTCAGTAATTAAAGAACATAATAATTTTATTTGGATCCAACATTCTTCATTTGCAATTATCCTCTTGAAGTCCCTTTGTAATTATTCTTTTTTTATGATCCTTTACATTAGCATATTCAATCTAAATTATTTAATTAGATGATAGTTTACTCAAATTACAGATGCATAAGTTTTCTCTATAAAGTGAAGAAAATAGAGTGCTTTTGAGCTTGTGATAAGCTAAGAAGAAAAAAAAATACTGTATTGTTGTTAACTGCTAATTCAAATTTACTCTTTTAAAGTCCCTATTCGATTTACTCTGAGTAGAAACAAATCGTGTGCTATTATTTAGATGACTTCTTAGGAAAATGGGATTGATATTTAAAGCACAGAGTTATGAAACTGTGTACAATTCATATTTTTAGGTTAGGATGAACTCACTGGAAAAACTTAGTATAGGAGAGAAACATAATGTATGCACATCTGCATAAAAAAAGAAAAATCTCATACTTGTCTCTGCTTCATGATATCAAAATCTTCAGGAGGATCTAGAACTAGCTTGTAGCCATAAAGGTGACTTTATTAGCTGACACATTCATTTCATAATTGATGATGTACTGAATATTTTTCTACTTTTTTTTTCATGACAGCCAGTCAAATTCTTACCCTAGAAGAGGCCAAATATGCAGGTTTTACTTGGTCAATACTCTGCCACTTTCTAACAATAATTTCAGGAATGTCGAGAATCAAAGAATGAAGCTAGGGATTTTCATGAGGAAACCACTGACTTAACCGTTACCATTTGATAGTTACTTAGTGTTCCTGAGTGGTAAGGTTATGTGTTTACACTGAAAACTGCTATGTAATATGTTGGAAGTAAAGTAAGCAATATCATCCTTCTCTTGACTGCTATCTCTGAACTATGTCAGCTGTGGCTGTGAGACAGGTCAGTGTGAAAGAAATACCATGAAAGGTTGTTTGTCAAAAGTTAACATGTTATAAAATATTGCAAGTCTCACTGGCAAAACAGTAATATAAGACACAATTTGCCAGGTAATATGACACATACTACAGCCATCTGGAAGATTCCTACTGTTGCAATGGGTTTGTGCATTCACTTTCCTAAGCAACCACTACAGCACTCTGAGGCCCCGCTTTTCATAATAGGCTAAACCCCTCCCTGCCAATGGGAAGAAAAAAATTTCAATTTTGCTTTGCTAGCCTGCTCAGTTTTTCTTAATCCATTAAACTCACTTTCTCACAGACTTCAATCCTTCTTGCTTTTGCTTTTTCTATTCTCTCTTCTATTCCACCGGGATAGGGGAAATGTGTATGTTGTTCTTACCTACTGGACAGGAACAACCCATGTGAGTGTATATATTCACTTAAGTTCCTCTTCCTTTCCCCCAGCTTTTATTGCTGACCATGATGTCATATGGTACAGAATGTCCTTTAGCTTAATTTGGGTCAAATCTGCTGGCTGTTTCCCCCCCATCCTCTTGCCTATTCTCTGGAGGAGAGAGGATGGAAAAAAGAGCAAAGTTCAATGCTATGCAAACACCATTCAGCAGCAGAGAACATACTGGTGCTGTAAATAAAATTGGTTTAGTCACAAATCCAAAGCACTGCAGCATACAAATCCTATGAAGATCAGCTCCATCCCATTCACACTCAGCTGTTAATGACTGAGTTACTTCATCACAAGCACAATACTGTAAGGACCATTTGTGAGTTCCCTACTACATGATGTCAATAATAATTCCTTGATGCCCACCTGCATTCAAATAGAGAGATGAGACCTCGTCAGATGACTTGGAAGAGTAGAGGACACATACAAAATACAAATACACATATGCTAGTATATACTAGGATGGTAGCAAATTAATTCCAGAAGGCTGGTTACAAGGGTGTCCACATGAATCTTAAAAAGAAAAACATCATTGCAATAGAGATTTAATTTAAGTCTAAGGAAAAGTGCTCTCTGTAACAATAAGGCAAAATGCCTCTTATTAAAATGATGCTTGCTGTTGATTATTACCATGTAACTGCTGGGTGGAAACAAAGTTAAAACTGAAATCCTCAGGTGAATGCCAGGAGAGGACGTAGGTCAAACACTCGAGCAGCAGTTTTGTTGCTTTTGGCCCTTCAACATTCCAGCCTAAGTTTTCAAGAGAAAAAGAGGAGACTGAGAAGCATAAAAAAAGTCAAATAAAGATTCTTACAGGCAAAGGGAGAACAACGACCTAAATCCCACTGCATACAAAGCAAAAAACCCCCCCAAAACCATACTTCTGCTATCAGAGACTAGGAAATTCAGGTTTTCCCATTCTATGGCAGAATTCGTATTGATGAGTAGCCGCTGCTATTGGGTCTGTGAAATTCTTCATATTTCACTGTCTTGCTAGGTTCCTGCCCTATTATAAACAGCAGAGTCTTTTGCTGCGTGTATGCTACATGCTGTCCTGGCTTAAAAGACAGGTATCTGCCAAGGAAGGCTGGAACCTTCCTGGCATGGAAAAGATGATCATCTTCCCTCCAAATTATTATGAATTCGAAATTAGAGGGCTTTCAGGAAAAGATACGGGAAAATGAATGACACTTGTTTACATATAAACAGCAAACAAATAAACACACATAGACCTAAACCAAGACAGACAAAGAGCAACAGCCAGAACAACTCAAAGGGGAAGGAAAAGCCCGAGAGCAGCGCTTTCCCCTTTCCCCGCGCCGCGCCCCGACCCCGCCGGCCGCCCCCTGCGAGGCTGCAGTGCCGCCCCCCGGCTGCAGGCGGCGCTCTTGGCTCGGAGCTCAGAGCCTCCCGTGGGGAAACGGCGGCCCTGGGGGGGGGAAGAGAGACAGGGGCTGGAGGGCAGGAGTGTTTCAGGTTTCTCCAGGCTCTCATTGTCCCATTGTGCTGTGTTCTGGTGAGGGTAGCAGCAGCCAAGGCTCCAGTAAGCAGCTGGGAGGTGCTTCCTGCAGAGAGAGGAAGGAGGTGGGTGCTCAGGTTCCCCTGAGGCGCCCAGGCAGATGGTGAGGGTCTCTTTCCCAGCAAGGAGGGATGTCAAAATGCCCCAATGGCAGCTCCTGTGAGCACTGGCTCACTGACAACAAGGAGAAATGGCAATGTGAGATGTTACATGGTGATTTGTGTCATTATGAAAATACACCATGGGATCAATATAAACAAGAATACTGAATCCAAAGTAAAGCATGGACATGAGACACAGAAAAATCTAATAATTTCATTGTATTTGTTTAAATCACATTGCTGTGAATTGTTAGCTTTTGTTTTTATGTTTTTTTTTTTTTTTTATTGCCACTATAATTATGAATTGTATCCACTTTTTATGTTTAAAGAAAACGCGGGCTTGTGTGAACATGAACACACTTGTCGCTGCTGTCACCTGCTTGCTAAGAGTGTAACCTGACAACATGTTTGAGCCTTGTCCAGACCCAGTGGGGACTTGTAGCCACTGCTGCTTAAGTGCTAACTAACATGTTCGGGCTTGCCCGGGCTTGCACAGTAAGCCCAAACAACCCCACCAGAAACTGCCTGGTTTGAGGTTAAAAGGGGCAGTGACCAGGAGTAGGACAGATGTGTTGGCGGAGCGCAGACTCCCCGCGTCCCCAGCACTGCTTGCCCGTTCCTTATCAACGAATTAATAAATTGCCTTATTGACTGACCAACCCGATTGCAGTGAGTAAATTTATAACAGCAAGGAAGGCTGAGCCGTAGCAGCGAGCCCCCCTGGGTGGGCAGAGAAGTCCTGCACCAAAGCCCCAAAGCTCCAAAGCTGTCTGCACTCCCAACCCGGTGAAGACTGACCCACCCCAGCCTAAGTGGTGCCAAATGTCACACCGCTTCTCCTCCCCTCCCAGGACCTCCTCAATGGAATGCCGAAAGCCCTGGCTGCATCATCGTCTCTATGACAACAAATGGGAAGAAAATTTCCTAAAGAAAAAAAGAAAACCTAACTCCCAACATATGGTATGCTACCTTTGTTGCTATCCCTTTCTCTTGAGATTAGTCATCTTTCTTTGCTTTGCTAGGCAGGCAATATCAGTAAAAACACAAGCTAAGACAACTGGAAATGCTTGTCACATGTCTTTGCTGTTGGTAGCAAAGTTGATTCAAAATTAGATTCAATCAAGCGTCAAGAATGACACCATAGTGGCTTCCAACTGATTCAAGATGTAGTTGGTAAGCAGTAGGAAACATTATACCAAAAGAAGCAGTATGATAAAATGGGGCATGGATTTATTATTTTACTTTATATAGTAGCGTGCCCACCGAGGGAGAAACACAATACATGCAAACATCTTTACTTGTCTACAGAGAAATGCCCCTTTGAATTTTCACAGATCTGAGAGTTTAGAACTTTCTTATTAGCAGAAAGTGCATTAAAAGTACTCTTTTGCATATGAGCGTTTAATTTCCTAGGGTGGCAAAATGAGAACACACACAATGCATCTCACAAAACTGGTTTTGGAATTAACAGAATGTTTTTAAAACACACTGAGCATGAAAACAAATGTAAAAACAAAATTTTTGGCCTAGATAATCTCTACTAATTCTTTGCTAGACTCTTCAGAGGCAGTTAAAATAGAAATCAGAAGTAAAGCTCAAGTAAGATATCTGGGAGAAAAAAGGTATGTTTCTAAGATACAGTTTTAATACTCCCCTTTTTCTCTCTTTATTCTACAAGATAAATGCTATATAAAAATGTATACAAATAGTAGAGAATTACATGTTAAATGTCTGTTGCAGTAATATATAACCTGCTCTGATGTGAGAAAATTTTCATTCAATTTTTTTAGAAACTTTATGTACAGTTCATTCTTAACTGTAGGGAAGCCCACTCAAAACCATTAAACAAGCAGCTCAGGAATTAAATTACCCCCCAGCTATCATAAGCAAATAACCTACATGGGACATTGTGTTATCTAACTGACCAGCTGATGCTTTGCTTTTTCCAGCTTTAAGAAAGAAATTAAATGGTATGGCAGTGTATTACTCTCATTTCCAATCCTCTGGAGCAGATAAACATTATCATGAAACTGGCCAAGGATGAAATTTAAATAAGTAGTGATTGGAGAGGATGGCAGGACAAGTTTCCAAATTACAAAAACTGACAAATTAGTTTAATTAACTGCATATTTTGGAGTACAAGGATATGGGGGAATTATTTATTTTGATATGTAATGCATACTCAATATTTCTGTAAACAGATTAGGGTATAGAAACCCTGCCACACAATTATTCAAAAAAGAAGTAGGAAGAAAAACTGCAGCCAGCTATATATACATTTTTTTTTTCCTTTTAAGTAGTCACTGTTGCTTTACAGTTCCAGTGTGGATTACAGATTCATTCTGTTTTGTCTGAATTTTCTAACAATCCAAACTGCTTCTCCAATGCACATCTAAACAGCCATACACCACAGTTCTGGTGGTTTAAGCACACTAGACGCTCATCATGGATATAAGATTATGAGTCTCATATCACAACCATACTCTTACAGTGTTAATTTCCTTCTAAAAAGTCTAGTTTGTGTAAACATTATCTGCCTTGTAAATACAGTACCTAGGGAACAGAACAGGCTGTATGCAACAGAATAAAATGGAACTTGAATCTGCTTTTAAGCTGTATGAATTCCAAAATCTTTTGGTCTGGAGTTCACAGAACCACAGAATCATAGAATGGGTTAGGCTGGAAGGGAACACAGTGTGTCATCTTCCTGTTCAAGCAGGGTCATTCTACAGCACATTGCACAGGATTGCATCCAGATAGTTCTTGAGTATTTGCAATGAGGAATATTCCATAACCTCTCTGTCAATCTGTTCCAGTGCACTGCATCTGCACAGTAACGAAGTTCTTTCTCACTATGTTCAGGTGGAAATTTCTGTGCATTTTTTTCTGCCATTGCCTCTTGTCCTATTGCTCAAAACCACAAAAAAGTGGTTGGCTCTTGACATGTGCTGAACAGGACCAACTCCCTCAACCGTTCATCATAAGGGAGATGCCCCCATCCTCTATTTGTCCTTTTTCCCCTCCACTAGACCTGCTCCAGGAGTTCCATGTCTCTCTTGTCCTGAGGAGCCCAGAACTGGACACAGCATTTCAGATGCGGCCTCACCAGGGCCGAGCAGAGGGACAGGATCATCTCCTGTCACCTGCTGGCAATGCTCTTCCCAATGCACTCTGGGATCCCATTGGCTTTGTTGGCCACCAGGACACACTGCTGGCTCATGGACAGCTTGCTGTCCACCAGGGCCCTGAGGTCTTTCCCCACAGATCTGCTCCCCAGCAGATCAGCTCACAGCCTGTTGTGGTGCTCAGGGTTGTTCTTCCCCATGTGCAGGACCTTGCACTCGCCTTTGTTGAATTTCAGAAGATTCTTCTCTGCCCATCTCCTCACCCTGCCGAGGCCTGACCAGAGGTCTGCATGGCCCTCTGGGGTATCAGCCACTGCTCCCAGCTCTGTGTCATCAGAAAGCTTGATGGCAAATGACCTTGTTGAGGAGGCATCTGCCCCTTCATCCAAATTTTTGATGAATAAGTTAAACAATACTGGACTAGTACTGAACCCTGGGAGACACCACTAATGAGAAGGCTCCAACTAGACCCTGTGCTGCTGATTAGGACCCTCTGGGATCTGCCACACAGCCACTTGTCAACCCACCAAGCTTCTTTGACCTCTCAACAATTGTAAAAAATGCTACTGGAGAAAAGTTGGTGTGACAATGCATGCGGTCAAACCACCCACTTGAATTTGGGTCCTTTAATTTTTTTTGCAATCATAGCATTCTTCTTTTCATAACATGTTGGGGTTTAGGGTAAGGAAATAAGTTACTTTGCAATTTAAGGGATGTATAGTGATGGCAGAATGGGGTAGTAAATGAAGCAGAGGTTTCAACAGGAATTCTCTAAACATTTATCTCAGAACTTTTGATTTTGTGTCCTTGGACAATCAATTTGCACTTATAGTATATCTCTTTGTTCTTTCAGGTAACATAAGTACCTCAAATGCACAGAATAGTGCTAATTGTTGGCTGCTCACTGTTTTGCTGCTAAGAGGTTCTAACTGCAACTCTGGTTTCTTGTTCCAGTGAATTTTATATCTTCAGAACTAATTTCTTGTTGGCTTGACTAGTGGAAAGAAAAAAAGTGAGTTCTCAAACTGGCATAAAATGTTAGGGGAGGTTGATCGTAGTTGTTCTGTTAAGGCACATTGAGCTGAGGAAGGAATCTTTTTTTGCCTTCTAGGTACCACTGCCTGTATTTACCAAAACACATGGAGAGCATAGATTTTAATTATTAATTTATTTTTCCAAAACAGAAAAGTTTAGGTCTGTCTTAAGAAAGAGTAATATCATTAATAGCATAGCTCCATGGTGTCAGGGGTATATGAGTAGGATTACAATGTAGTGGGGCTTGGAGCTTTAGAATGCTTACAGTCACAGTTATAACTATGAGAAGAGTAATAACTGCTTTTGTTTCACCCTTGACATTTCATGTTACATCTGATTTTCTGTGCCCTGAAGTCCCCTCATGAATTCTGCATTTTGCACTACTATGATGATTTCAGAGGTGAAGATTTATTCACATTTCAAAGTTCAATTTAAGAAGTCAGGCTTTTCTAAAGTCTCTTTAAGGTTTTAATCTTTTTTTTTTTTTTTTTTTTCCTCTTTAATCAGATGCTTTAAATCAGATGCTAAACAAATTTACCCTAAAGTGCAATAGGAGAAGCCACCTGATGAAAGATTCCTGATGTTCAGTCTTGCCTGGATCAGCCTCTGGGCTTGGCTTTCAGCCCATCTGTCAGGTTAGCTTTGGTGAAGAAGATGAGTGCCTGTCAAAAACAGAAGTAGTACTGGGTGAGGTAACTCAGTGGCTTTGGGAAGACCTTCTTTTGAGCTAAAAGGCTACCTGCAGATCACATTTTTCTTCTATAGGTCAGTAACCCCATGTAAGAAAATAACAGGGAAGCAATGGACTAGCTGTCTTTTTATCTTTTAATTTAGTCTATTTCAGCATCTCCATGTAATGGTGTAAATCAGATGGGGTTATTGGATGACACAAAGAGACAAACTGGGGTACAGTTTTGTCCTGAACACCACCTAAAACCCACATAATTCAGTTCTGTTCCAGCAATGGAATGGTGAGTCCTGGCATATATATTGCAGAGCTGCTTAGCTATTTGGTGTACATCACTTGTAAGTTGAGTGGTCTAAATAGAAGAAAGTGTTGGCCGAAACAGGAAAGCTTGCCACACTCCAACGTGAGTGCAGATTAACATTAAATGCTGCCTATCATATAGTTTACAGGCTTCTTCTCGTGGTTCTTTAGATATGCTTGAAGAGGACCAACAAATAGTGTAGCTCACAGTATGAAGAGCCATGAGATGTGCTGTTGGTAGTCCCTTCAAAAAAATCTGCTTTGATGCTTTTATATATACATTTGCTTGTTCATGGAATCATAGGGTATCACAAGTTGAAAGGGACTCATAAGGATCATCAAGTCCAAATCTCTTCTCCTTTCAGAACTAAGCAAAATTAAACCTAAGATTAAGAATGTTGTCCTGTTGCAACTTGCACCCTGACTTGGTGCCCTGACCACTTTCCTGGGGAGTCTTTCCCAAAGACAGGTCACCTTGTCACTGGAAATACTTAACAGTGTGCTTGGTCTTTACCTCTTGAGTTATTTCCAGGAGAAAAGGCAGCTGATTTTTAGCACTAGACTTGAATAGTTCATGTTCATATATAGTGGACTCAGTGAAGCAAAAAAACCCCACCCACATCTCTGAAAAATTCTATTTATTTACTATCATAGATTTTCTGTTTTAAACATTTTTAGTGCTTTATCTTGATGTTGTAGATTAAACCTGGTAGGCAGCAAAGTATCACACAGATTTTTCCTCACTCATCCCACCTTCCCCATGCCCAGTAGGATGGTGGAAGAGAAGAGGAGGAGTGAAAGCAAGAAAACTCATGAGTTAATTTAAAAATTATCTGATAAGCTAAGGGAATGTGGAAGAAGAGAGAAAGAAAACAGAACAAAACAAGTGGTACAAAGGCAATTGCTCACCATCTCCTGTGTGCAGACTGATGCCCAGCCTGCCATCAGCTCAGAGACTTTGAGTTGTTGCCCTGAAGCAGTGCACATAAACCTGGAGTAAACTGAAAAATGAGAGAAACATTGCTAAAGCTTAGGATTGCTAAAGGCCTTTGGATCTTCATGTACAAACATGAAAATCCATTACTTTTTAATAATACCAGCATGTACTTATTAAAGATATATGAATAGAGAGCACAGATTTCAAAAATTACTTAAAAAAGAAAGAATGAAAGATTAGTTCTCTCTTGAAAAGCAGTAGTAATTTTATAAGCATACATTTCAAAGAACTTATTTTGGAACAGAGCTTTCCCAAAGACACTAAGGTTTACAGTAAGTTATTTTATTTGGTTTACCAAGGGTGCCAGCTAGGATGAGATTCCAAACTTCTGCTCTATCCATGTGAGTTTCACTAAATTTTGCTCTTGACACCTGCTACGTACTGTAGCGGAGGATGAAGTAGAGTTACTCACAGCAAACATCATCTGGGTTGTCTGTTTACAAGTTCTAAGCGATTACTATTCTAGGTAATTGAAAAGGTCACAAGACACTCAGCAGTAAATTCAGCCTTCTCTGTTTATTCTTGAGACTGCAGTGCTTTCACCAAGCTGTGCATGAGCTAGAGTGAGAACATTAATATTAAAGTTGCTTTTTAGTCCTAAATGTTTCAAGCCCCTTTGTAAGTATGCACTCTAATGTCTAAGAATTGAGATTAAAGATGGAAGTACTGGAGGCAAACCATGGACATTAATGAAAAGACATAGACTTGAGAATATAGTTACTGGAGAGGTCACCTAGGTCTTCTTCTTTTTGGGAATAACTTGGCAGCTGCACAGCAGCTTTTAATCTATGAGCTGTTTTAATATGTTTTAATATATGAGCTGTTTGCACTTGAAATTCTTTCTCCCTTCCTGACTGGCATGTAGAAATTCAGGCTGCAGAACTCTAGCTCAGTCTGAGAGCTGCCTCCAGTCAATTTATGGCCTGATTTTATTCCAAAATGGGAATTGTAAAGCCTTTTGAAAATCCACTGTGAAAAGAACACTTGGCATATGCACATCTTATACATTGCAGGCCATTGGGTGATGTGCCTTGTTTATTCTTTTAGAACATAATAATATGTCATGAAATAATAGTGTCAGTATGGGTATTATTAAAAAAAAATTTGAAATCATCATTGGCTAAAGCAACTGGAAATTACTGAAGCTGCCGATATACTGCAGGCATCTAGCATAATCTCAGTGTATAATTAAGTGCTTATGAGGAAAAATCTTGATTTAAATACCAAAAAAACCTTCTCTGAATGTCTGCAACACCCTGCCAATAATGGTTCTTGATCTAATGCTGTATAAAGGTTTTTGCAAGGGTTTCAATGCAACCCACTGACAGAAGTATTCTTTGGTACATTCAGTAAAAAGAGCATTTTAACACATGCAGAATACCTGTACTTCTAAAGCATGTTTTATTTACTTAAGTTCATTAGTGTGAATGAAATATTGGTAAAACAAGTGCTTTAGGGCCTCATCAATTATATTGCCTAGGAAAGTTGAAAGTTAGGTCAGTTTAGCATTAGAATAACTTCTGTGTTTCACTTCCTGTGCACAATTTACTTTCTGCAGAGTGATGTGAAGCCATGCAACAAACCCGCAGTCTGCTTGGCTGATGTGGCAGGTTCCAGTTTATGTCAGCTTTGATAGGTGCACTTAAAACATTTTGATAACATGACATTCCCCAATGTCCAAATACAGCTGAAGCAGAGTGCACCAGCTGTTACTTTGACTGGTGATCAAGAATCTTCCAGATAAAGGCAATCTCATGTAAATCTGCCATGAAAATGGAAATCCTCTGATGTGACACTGTATTTTTCCAATTACATTGTGATAAGAGAAAAGTAAAAAAAAGCATGCCTGAAAGCACATATAAATAAAAGTTGTTCTGAAAATGAAAAAAAAAGATAGTGTCCCAGTTAGGATGGACTCCCATCTTTCTGATTAAATTGTTCTGCCAGCTAAATCATCAAGAATTTCAAGAGCAGATACACTTATTAAAGTTTAGTGTATTTGTAGAAAGTCTGCTGATATGTGAGGGAAAATTATTTTCTCTCACCTTCCACAATTGGTGTTCCTTCCCTTGACTCTTTGGCTGCATAAAGTTTATGTGGACAGATGTTCCCAGAATTCCCCTCTCTGCATGGAACCTCTTTACAACCCCAGCAGGCAGCCAGATTTTGCAGTGCAACCTAAACATTGAGACTTAAACTGCAAGCAATCTGTTACA
>VZTT01038786.1:0-11656 GCA_013400855.1 Buphagus erythrorhynchus | reverse complement strand
CTAACACGTGAATTGTTTTTAAAACCACACATTTTACCCTGCACCCTGCACATGGAAGTCCACACAATAACCAGCTGTGGAGGTCAGAGGGGTTAGCATTATCAAATACCTCAGACTGAAAGCCTGCTATACTGGGCACTGTGCACAAGCAAGAGAGATGGATTCCTATTAGTCTGATCTTCCAGGCTAGAAGAGTGTTTTGCCCAAGTCATGCCTTATGTTGTCATACAGCAGCAAAATCCATGCAACTACTTGCTGTGCAGAAAACAGAGATTTCTTTTTACTTTCTGCATCCTTGCTTCTAGTTTTTATTTCCACTCTACAGGTATGTAGAAGATTTTCTCTTGGTCATTTTTATTGCTCAACAAATGTGGGGGGTCTTATGGATAGGTTTTTATCTTCTTTCCTTGCCCTTTTCATTGTTACAAGTTCAGTTGCCAAACAGTTCCCACAGGAAGCATACTTAGGAGTAATATTTACGCTATTACAGGTATTTTGTAGAGTAGTAGGACACCTGTTTGGTAAGAAAAATGCCAAGAAGAGACATAGCTTGGTGCTTGCAGCATTCCCTTAGGATATAACCGATGCCTGAATTCCTCAGATTGAGAGGTATATCCTCAAGCTTCCCATATCCTGAGGTCAAAGTTATTGTATGTTTATTCAATAGTGTTTTTAACAGGAAAGACTCTGTGGACTGAAAGAAGAGGAATGATGACTGTTCACTGCTCTGATGTACCCCAGTATTTGTGTGTTTATTTTATACTTAACTGGAATATCCAAAACGTCACAGATTTAGGAGATACCAAGAAAGCAAGTTTTCATCTGACATTTTATAATTTTTTTCCCCTGACCCTATTTGTAAACTGCTAGTGTAGGGTTGTGGAAATGGAAACTGAGATACGAGGAAAGGGAAGCACCTCACATTTTAAAGGTCGAAGAAAGTTTTTCTTGCTCTTTGACTAGTAGTATGGAACAGTTCTTACATTATTCAAATTATTAGCATGCCTTCTACTGAAGGTATAACTGGAATAAGCCCTAAGTCTGGTGTGTTTTAATTCTTTCTCTTCCTCTAAAGCAGGTCTAGCTATATGAATTGTTACTTCTACTTCCTATGAAAATGTCATGTTTTCTCCAGTTTTTATCATTTTGGGGCAATATTTCTGATCTGGTGTAATGCTTTAAGTCACCAGATCTATTTTGCATTGGTTGGCCACTAAATAGACCTAGAAAAAAGCCATCTATACCAGAGCTGGACAATTCAGAATCATTAATCAAAGTGTGTTTTTGTTACCATTTTACTGCCTCACCCTGCTATTAACTTGTCACAGCTGGGTTGCTTTTATGTTTTCACACACTATGTGATGGATTAAACTAGTTAGCTGGCTAGATAGATTATATGCATTAACACTTAACAGCTTTGCTCAAGCACTGGCTAAGGCATAAGGCTTACCTTATATAATGCTCTAAAAGGTCTGATTTGCTGTGCTTTACTTTGTGTTCATTCTTTTCTCCAGCCATGGAGAAAGCACTTTTGAACTGGACCATCTGATTTAATTTCTCAGGAGGTTCTTGCTGAGGTTTAATGGATGGTATCTTTGAGCTTCCACTCTTTTCACAGTCATGTTCTTATTTTTAACAGCACTAGTATAAATTCCTGAATGAACCTAATTCAATTTGGAGTCAGCTTGCTGCTTCTAATAATTTTTAAGAATTTAGCAGCATTTTTACTCTTCAAGTTGTTGATTATACTACCTTGTTTTGCACAACTTAGTTTTCTGTCATCCCACAAATTCACTAATGTGGAAGTTTTTGGGTCAAGTCCTAAATGTTTAAGATTTATAATCCTAGGAGCTTCACAGACAACAACCATGAAAAATGCCACCCAGTAACTAATTGCATGGGTGCTTCTAGCTGTCCTTATTCTACTCTGGATATGTAAGTTTTGATTTAAATATTTGTTTTGAACCTATGTTTATGTATGTCATGTTCCATTGTGGGGAGCTGCGAGGAGTTCTTTTAAAAATAGGTGGTCTAGAATGAAATTAGGTCAATTGACACAACATTGTATCTGAGAACCAGAATGGGGACAGGTAAGGGAGTTGGGCAAGACATAGGCTATGCACGAAACTCAAAGGTCAGCTGGTGTGCTGCCAAGTGCCTAGTGAGAGGGCGAGTGAGGAGTGAGTGAGGGCAAGCAAGGGCCAGCAAGGGCAGAAGAGCCAAAAAACAGGCTAGAGCCAAGGCAAGAAGCAGACATTAGCAGGCTGGAGCCAAAGCGAAAACACAAGACTCAAAAGGTCCCCAGACTCAAAAAGCTCCTACTCAAAAAAGCCCCCAAAGGACAAAACTCAAAGAAGCCCAAGCCAAAAAGCTCCCAAAAGACTAGTCTCAAAAAGCCCAAGCCAAAAAGCCCCCTGAGAGTGTGGGGCAGTTACCTTTATGCCCCCTGGCTCCTCCCAAAGTCTGCCTGCTGACAGGAGACCATTGGCCCAGTCCAACATTGCAGTACCCTGGTGGAGACCTTTTGCCATTTGATTTGAGAACCTCTCTGGGGAGTACAGGGTCTGTGGTGGTCTCCTGCTGACTGCCTCTCCCATGTGAGATCTGAAATGGTTGCCAGGCAAAGTGTCCCCAGAGACAAGGTGTTCACCCATCTTCTCCTAGCTGCCTCCTACAAGTGGCACATGTGCACCCCCTCTCTCACAAGCCTCTCACAACCAGTATTGAGGCAGAAATCAAGACTGAATTGGCTCCTCACAATGTAGTTATGCTTTCTCTGTTTCGCAGGACTGTCTCTTACTTTCTTTTGTCTGCAACAGTCATCGTCCCCATGGTTTCAAGCCTGACATTCAAGTGCCTTTCTAAGACCTGACCCATCCTTCTCTGGAATAGTGGCATATTAAGGGCTTTTCCACAAGACCTCATGGTATCTAGTACAAAAACTGCAAACATTTTTCCATCAGACAACAGCGACTATATACATTGGTTAAATTCCACTGGTTCTTAAGGCTGCAAGTGTTTGCAATGCTACATACAAATATAGCATATCTACAGACACAGTGCTTCCTTCAGCTCAGGTGGCCATATGGATGGATCCTGTGGCACTAAAATTTAACAGCTAGTCCAAAAAGGTAGGAAGCCAGACTTTACTAGGCAGAATTAGCTACACGTTAAACCAACTACTAAAATATAATTTCACTTCAGCGTTGAAAAGGAAATAGTTAGCAAAGCAGCCATGCAATACAGGGTGCTAGGATAACTATCTCTGCTAATTTTTTTTCTGAGGTGTTTCTACTGCATCACTGACAGTTCATGATGTAATCTATACTCTTTTAAGGCAGCTCTGTGTTATCTCTTAAGTGCAGCTTCTTTAGGTTGTTACACAGCTGTATGTCATCACATGTGTGACAGGTCCTCAAGCTCCAAGTACCATCCATTCCTGGGCTTTCCAGTCTTCTTCCAACCTTAGGGGCAATGCTGTGTCTCTGACATGTCATTTACTGTAGACTGGCTTAGTTTCAGGTTACTGGGACAGAACTGGGCTTCTAATTGCCTTGGCATGTGACACACGTAAATTTTTGACTTTATTCCGTAAATTTTTGGCATTAAAAGCAATCAATTACAACTGTGTTGTTGGAAAGCGTGGCAGATTCCTTCTTTTGAGGTTGTAACAATACTGTGCAACTCCTGAACTGTGTTGATGTACTAGAGGACAAGTTGGTGGAGTATTCTTAGATCCTTAGTATTCTTCTTTGTTGCATAATGAGTTCTCAGCATAAATCCCAGACTGAAAATCTATTTAATATCTGTGGCCAAAGAGGGCCAGGAGGGGGTCCTGGATAGGTGGAAATATTTGAAGCACATATGTGAAAGGAAGGTTGTCCCTCAGATAGGGCAAATGATGTTAGGTGGATAAAGCAGACATTAATGAAGTACACAGGGAGATAGTAAAAAATCATTTGTTAAAGCAAAAACATATTTTTCATTGTGGTGGAAGATATTGTGGTTAATATGGAATCAGTGGATTTTAAAGATGGAGAGATGCTGAAGAGCATCATAATTATGAGAAGGAAGTAGTGGAAGATCTGTAAATATCTTGTCAGGGTGATAGCAGCTTCAGATTAGACATTGGAGCCAAAAGTTCGTTTGTGTATCTCACAAAAGTAGTAGGGTAAGAATAGTTAATAGCATTTGAAGGCAGGAGTTTGCTGACTGATATTCTGAGAAAAGGAAAAAAAGATGGCAGCAGGCAAGTACAAAGTTACAGTGAGACATTAAAAATGTGATGTTTAACTTTCTGTGAGACTGTCAACACTGCATTTCTTAAGATGATTAACAAAAGTCAACATGTGAAATAGGGAGGACATACAGAAGAGCTTTGGCTGGGATGAAGACAAAAAAATAATGTCTTGGATATTCTATGTCATAAAACATGGTTTAGTACATCACAGATGTGGATTCCGGGAAGAAAAGCCAGGAGTCCAGTCAGATCCAAAGTCATGCACAAATGGCAGGACTAATGATGCGGTGATGAATCTGCTCTGTTGCTCTTGATGGATGTGCATTAACATATCTGCTATCTCAGTTTATTTCACACTTCTTGTGATGTTCCAGTAGGCATTCCTGACAATCTTATTTGTTGGAATTATATTGTACCATGCTAAAGAAATAGAATAATTTGATGCAGAACTTTGGTTTTTTTGCACAAAAATCTTTAAAAAGTGTGAAAAATATATTTAAAAGAACTATAAAAATAGATATTTAGTGTTTAGAGAAATAGTACCATTCCTTTTAGAAACAGCTGTAGCTAAATATACACATTTTTCTGGTGAAATGCCTTTCTGAACTCAAATTTGTGGTACAACAACAAATTATAAACTAGTAAAGGAATAGAATTCTACTCAGATGTCTGATTATATAGGTATCCATTCTCGGTTGAAGGATTTTTTATTTCATTCCTGAAAGATGAAAGTAGTTTGGATTTAGGAATAAAATTTCCAAGTAGCAATGCAAAAAGTACCCATCAAGATGGTGTATGGCTTTGTTTTGCTGTATTTCCTCCCATCAGTACTTTTTATAAAAGGAATGCTTTTAGAAATTTATAGAATAAGGTGCTTTAATTTTTTAAGTAAGAACTACGTAGAAAGAAATGGTTAAATTCTAGAGTCTTGTTTGGGCTGTTCTGTCATTTCAAGGACATAATGTGCTGTGACAGCCACCTTTCATCTTTTGAGAAATTATTTGGTCTTGTCACTTCGGAGGAATCTGAGATGTTCACTCAGTTGCTCCCTTACCAGAATAGGGGCTAGGAAATGGATGAGTAAATGCACTGTATGCAGCCGCTTTTCTATTGATCTTTGCAGTAGAGCTACCACTGAAGGTATAAGTGGGGAGCTGTGCAGTTAGGCTAGCAGTAACTTAGCATCCCATGGGAGTAAGGAGGAACAAAAGTAGAAATCTTTTCCTAGCAGGATTCTGAGATCTAAATAACATCTCTGGGAGACTGTAGCTCTAATATTAAGGTGCAATAGACTGCACTTCTGCCCTTCTTACAAGCATTTTGGTTTGCTGTCAATGTACATGCTTCATGTTAATGCCCCTCAAAATTCACTTTTACAGGCAAGTATATGAATGAAAATTAGTATCTATAACAATGATTGGAACAAAAGATGTTAATATCAAACATCATGCAAACTCTTTATGAAAAGAAACAGCAATTCCTGTCCATGCTCTGAACTCACTAGTCTTACATTATGTTTTGAAAAAAATATAACTACTCTGACAAGTTGCATGATGGTTTTGTGATGTGGATTAATGTCCACTAGAGGCTAGAGTGAGATCATTTAACCTGTGTTCACTTGTTTCCTAAGCCAAAAATTCTAACTCACTGGGCCTGAACTGAAGGTCTAGGTGTCTTAATGTTTTAAGGCACTGCACTGCCAATATCCCTTATCCAATATTGTTGCTTTTTCCTGAAGTCTTTAATATTATCACAATGACTGCCACGTCCTTGACAATACAGGGACAATGAAAGCATGGAAGTAGTAAGGTATTAAACAGTTGAGCAGCTATTTGTGTACAAAGAAAACCACCAATTCTTAAAGGACCAGCCTCAAAAAAGTGCTTAAATTTCAAAAAATTAATCTGTTTTTCAGGGACCATAAAGAGAATATGTCATAGTTCCACCCACATCTCAGTGGTCTAGCTCCCAAGACCTTCACTGTGGTTTGCAAGTGGGCTAAAGAGCAAATGTTCTTTCCTGGGAGATCACATGGCTGGGCATATTCCTCTAACTTATTATTCATTATCTCTTAAGATTCCTTAGCAAAGAGAGTAATTTTCATCCCAGAAAGTAACAAGCAGAGCAGCACATCCAGTTACGTTACACTGACAGGATGTCAAGAAAATGAAAACAAATGGTTTGAGTAGTCCTTCAGGGGATAAAGAGTTCAGTTACTAAGATACCCACTAGAAACTGTGATTTAGTCATGTGGGATGACTTTATTTCATTTTCTTCTATGGGTTTAACCACATAAATCTCTGTTTTGTTGCTAGAGAGAGATATCTGAGAAATTTGGTACTGCTTTTATCATGCCCAGTTTGTAGACTGCTGTGCTGACAAATGCTGGAGTAAAGGAAGAAGCAGCAACATTAGCTATGTGCTTATTTGCTCAGGTTTGTGAGCACATGTGTATTTTTAGATTGCCATACAAAAAGGTGGGTGACCTACTTGGTGATATTCATGAATGTACTGTTATAAATACAGCATGCCTCTTGCATTCTCTTTCTCTCTCTAAATTTCTGTTTCAAACCTTTTCTTCAGGGCTCAGGTCACTTAGAGCATTAATTAAAATAGACTGGATGAGTTGTATAAGAAGAGAAGTGAAAATTCAAGTTGTTTTATTCTGTATATGTAAAAAAGACACTTCTGGCACAGATAGGAACATAGAAAGTTGTGGTTAACTTCTCTTACATACTTAAATTAATTAGCTTCACTTTTACTACATATACATAATTCAGACATGTGAAATGTTTATGCTGCTATTCTATCATCCACAGCTCTAGGATGCTGCTAAAGGTGTATTGAGGCTTGCTGTTGTTTGGCTGGGAAATACAGTCTGAAGTGTTCATGTACATATTTAAATCCTCTTCATAGAACTTTGAGTAAAATAAATTGGGAAAAAACAGGTATTTATAGCATGATAATTACTCAGAGCCAGTTCTATACTGTATGCTTTTAGTTTATACAAACTAATTTTCAAATTGGATGTGAAAAGCAACTTTTTGACTTCACAGTCCAACTCTTGCATGCTAAACTCACAGACTCCCAGATTAACATTACCTTTAGAAGTGATGGTAGGTGTAGAGTTCCACAGTGACAGGGAGATGCAGCACAAGGTACACATACTTTCCATTTAATGCCTCATGTAGGCAGTTTTGTGTCCAGCCCTGACTTAATACACTGGAAAATGCTTGCTATAGCCTACCTGTTCTTATTCTTAGTAAGTGCTGCAGAGTGCTGAGGGGGGCTATCCCTGCTGGATGCCTAAGGCCACCAAAGCCTCTCTATTACTTCTGCTCTGCAGCTGAACAGGAGGGAGAAAATATAAAAATCAAACAAAAAATGTGTCAAGACAAGAGCAAGGCAGGACCACGTAACAATGACTGTCATAGACAAAACAAACTCAGCTTGGGAAAATTAATTTAAGTAATTGCTAGTCAAAAGATAGAGTAGGATAAAGAGAAATAAAAATGAGCCTTCAGAGGCTTTCCTGGACGGACCCCTCCCTTTTTCATGAACTCAACTTCCCTGCCAATTTCTCGGTGTCCTCCCAAAGTGATGCAAGGAAATAGAGAATGGGGGCTTTGGTCAGCTCATTCCATGTTCTCTCTTTCACTCCTTCTTTCTCATGCTCTTCCTCTGCTTCAGCATGAACTCTCTGTCTGACATGGGTGAAGATACTGGCATCTTGTCACAGAAGGCACACTCATAGCACCCCTGCTACTTATTTTGTCATGTAAACCCAATACATCCACTGCATCTTTCTAAAATCATGAAGAAAATGATTCTGCTTGTGCCTGTGTTGTAAGGACAGTTCTTCAGATCAGTAGGATTTAGACAGCGGGGGAATAATGAAATTAAAGTCAGACCTAGGCAAATTTTTCCTCACTTTATTGTAAAAGCCCTGCTTATGGTCCCAGTTTGAAAGCAGTTTCAGGAAAACTCAGTGAAAACATGACAACATGGATTTTGTCTGCTTTCGGGAGGAAAAATTCTTCTGTCTTCTCAGGAAGGACATTTAGGGAGATTATAATTGGAAAAAAGGAAGTAGATATTATTTCCACCTCTTATCATTTGAACAGGAGTCTCACATTCCTGGAATGTAATGACTTAGTGTATTTACAGCCTTTTGAACGATATTTGTGGAAATTTAAACTGAAGACTAATTTGTATTAGATGTTCTTAGACCAGGAAATATAGAGAAATCTTAAAAACATGCATGCAAATTGTAAGCATATATTCAATTTTCAGCCGTATTTTCTACCTCCTTCTATGAAAACTACCAGTATTTCAAAACAGCATCTTGTAATGGAAATGCCACTTCAGCTATATTGGGCTGTAAGTCATGTGACACTTCAGTAATAATGCATATTTTTACAAAGCAATTCTTCCTAAAGTTATTTTATCTTGCCTGTTTCCAATCAGCCTTATAGCAGATTAAGGACTCATTTAAGTAGTTATTCTACCACCATCTTTTTCAACAGCTCACATCCAAAGCATCAACATATATATATGCTGGAGCAGCCATGTGTATATGGCATCTATAGGCTTATAAGAGTCCCAGCATTTTGGAAATATTAATTAGGCCCTAAACGACATAATATCTTGAAGGAATTTCAGTGGTTAAAGGTTGTGGAGGGGACTAGTTGATAAAGGTATTTTCTCTCCCATATTAAATTGTGTTTTCACTAACAGTATATTGACCTCCAATGGAATGTATCTTGAAGCCTGCTAAAATATGGGCACTTTATATTAAATAGAGTGCATTAGTTCTCCTATTGCTTTGAGTCAGGGAGAAGGATGGCATAGCCCCCATATTGTTTTAAATATCTATGCTGAAATGGTAATTAATTTTGTTAAAAATGGTTTTATAATATCCAAAGCACAATGGAAGACCAAGAAGTTTAAGTTAGTGTTAACTGTGGTTGGCTTTCTGCTTCCTTTGTTCAAAGGAGAGGCAGAAATTTGAAACACTATAATTAGAAAAGCTAGTTTTGTATTCCTTGCAAAAAAAAAGACCTTGTGTACTGGATTTCATGGCTGTTCTGTGTGTAGCACTCTTTAAAGTCAGTCAGAGAACAGATGTCACTGTACTGGGTAGACTTTCTTCTTTTGACTGTGTTAAGATGTACTGCTTGAGATCATGAACATACTATTTTGTCTCTTCCTGAGCCAGAATTGAATAATTCCTGACTATTCAGTCCTGACTGAGTCCCTATTACCATACATTCTGACGTTGTTTAAGAGATCTCTAAAACAAGATGAAAAAGCATTCAAATAGCAAATGTTGCAACTCAACAGAAATTATAGTGTTGATGCAGGAGCTGCTGAATGACATTTATGGTTTCTACTATGCAGGAGGTCAGATGTAAATATTATTTGAAGTCCATGAATTTCTCCTTTCTTAGGGGACACCCTACTTTCCCCATATGATTAAAGACTATATTCTAATGCTACTTGGTGATATTCCTTGGTATGCTCGTAAGAATAACCAGTGTCAAAACAGATTTTGCCACAGTGTGAAGAGATGCATTTCTGTGTGTGTGCAGTCTCCTCCCAGAGAAGGACATAAATATCTAAAGTGAAACAGAAAGGGTCAGTAAGCTCCTTTTGGGCTTTCACTTCAAAAGAAAATAATTTTCATTTCTTCTCTCCCTCGCCACCAGAAAACTCTTGGGATATATCTCACTTTGCTTCAGAGTGTCCTGCTGTTTAAACACATGAGATATATGAAATGGAAACTGTTTGAAAAATGCACTGAACACATGCAGAACATCCAGCCATGGAGGCTCAGGCTCTGAACTTGCTGATCCCTGACCCCCTCCTCTACACTGCCATCTTAACAGCTAACTGATGGTACAAGTGAATGGTGTTTTATCTTTAAAACGTAAACTTTAAACATCCTTTTAGTAGAAGAAGTGGAATCTCACATCAAGACATTAATTCTAATTAAAGATATATTTTCATTTTTTACCCCTGACAGTTTTATCTGTCAAGATATACTTTTTGCCATGGTACAAAGTCAAGACCTGCAACTGCCACAGATGATATTACAACTAATGTTTTATATTTGTCTAGAACCTTTGCATGTGTGACTGTGTTTTAGAGTCCTTGAGATTTTTTTTTGCACGGTTTATAATGGCATTTTAGCAGAGAAAAAGTAAAAATATTTATTTTCATATCTCCTTAGTCTCAAGCATGGTAATATGGTTTAATGTTTTGTTTATATGCATTGTCCGCAGATTTCCTACTCTTCTATGGAATGTGATTCTGTGTATACATATGAATTTTTCAGTTCATATGATCCAATTTTTGTGTTTATTGATTTTAGTTGCCTATGTCAATTTTGTGCAGTACAGATTTTGTTACTGGAAAACCTCCATACACCTCAATAAGACCTGATGCCACTGCCAAAGCAAACTATGTGCATATTCTGCAAACTATGAAATATCAATGCTTTTCAGCATAAAAAAGATTTGGTAAAAGAATCAGTGAAATTTTTTACCTCTTTGAGCTGAGACTAGGGATGGATTTAGAACATAATTGTTCTTTGCTTTATTTGTAATTTTTTCTGCTATTAACTCTTTCAGTGAGGGTACTGGAGAACAATATTCACGTGAGTTTTGCAAAATCCAGTGTTTGCTGGAAAGTCCTGATTTTATTTGTTTGCTTGTCATTTTGTTTTGCTGTTTGTGAGTGGATATTTCAGCAGTGGTTTCTGCCTACTGAAAATTACCTAGTAACTCCAGGGAAGTTAGAATCTGCACCTCCTATATTCCTAGATTCCTCTTTTTAGAAATTACATTTTCCTTACTCAGAGCATGGTCGTGTGCTGCAGTATACTTGGTACTCATCAGGCCATTTGTTCACTAAGATTTTTTTCATCTCCAAAACCCCAAACTAAGAAAAAAACCCCATAATTTCCTGGCCTAAAAGGACTGTGTAATTGCAAAGGTACATGAAACATGATTCTTCACTCAGAACTAGTGCAATCCCCTCTTCTTATCAGCTTCAGTTTTCTGGAGACTAAAAGATTGGGTGGCATTTGTGATGACATTTCTTCAATCAGCTTTGGAGAAGCCCAATAGCTCATTTCAGATTACTTCATGGATCATCACTAGCCATCATTAGCCACTGTATTAATCTGAAGCAGAGCTCAGAGGTAGTAGAGTCACTGTCTCATGAATCTTGCAGTCTACATCTTTTTCTAAATCCTGCTGTGAAGCTCCTTGCTACCTTTTCCAAAATCTACAGAAAGACATCCAAGCAATGAGAGATTAAGAGAAGATTAAGGTTTAGATTGTAATTTGCCTCTGATCTACTGAAACATGTTCTCAAGACTCTGAAATGTGGAATTGTTGGGGGTTGAATTTT
>VZTT01038785.1:33676-54926 GCA_013400855.1 Buphagus erythrorhynchus | reverse complement strand
AGCCCAGCGCAGCGCAGCCCGCTCCCTGCCGCCGCCCCCGATAAACATCCCCGCCAGCGGCAGCGCCGCCGGCCCCGCTGCCCGAGCCCCCCGCCCGAGGTCGCGGCTCGCACTCACCCCGGGCCGGGCCGGGCGGAGC
This sequence comes from Buphagus erythrorhynchus, assembly GCA_013400855.1. NCBI lineage: Eukaryota > Metazoa > Chordata > Aves > Passeriformes > Sturnidae > Buphagus > Buphagus erythrorhynchus. Next base: position 54,787 of record VZTT01038785.1, on the reverse strand, counting down.
GGGGCAGCCGCGCCTGCCTTCCCCGGCTCCCACCCCGCTCCGCCCGGGGGTACCACCCCTCCCCTCCCGGCCCGTCGGAGTCAGGAAGTTTAAATCCTCCTGACCTTCAGCGAAAGAAAGGGGATGGGAAGGATGGAGGAGCTCGGGAGGCCCTTGGCGGGGAAGGGCGGCCGGGTCCCGCGGAGCGCTCCCGGGAGATGCTGGAGCTCCGCCGGCTCCTCGCTGGCCCGGGGCGCACCCAGCCAAAGCAACGGGTCGTGGAGCACGGGGAAGGCATGTGCCGTTCAAAGTTAGGGTTTGTTTTATTTTGATCTCATGGTTCAAGGTTCCCCTGGCAGCTGCAGCGCCGTGCAGTTTGCTCTGTTCTGTTGTCACAGCCTATAGCAGGTATCAGACAGGAAACTGCTGAAATAAACCACTTGTAATTCGGGGTCCTTAAAGAGATTAAAAGCCGCAATTAGTTGCAATCAGGGAGCAATCGCATGGAACATGTAAGTCAAATAGTTACGCTGACTTTTGGAGAGCTACTCATTAATTGCAAACACTTGAGACGTTTAAGTGCTTAAAGGAGACAGACTAAATTGGTAAAATGGTGTAATTTTCCTGTTTAAGAGCCTTTTGTGAATTATGCACCATACATGGTGAAGCTTGGTAACCTGATGCACTCCTTGTTAAGAGAATTCAAATCATAGCTTTAAAACTAAGTTGTATCTGGTCTCAGAATTAAAAAGGCTTGTGATACTCTGAAAGCAGATGTTAATCCATTAGTTCATGCTGGAATCCTTTAACACTTTCAAGTTAACAGTTAAAACTGTTAAACTTTAACACTTTCAAGTTGTGTCGATATACATAGTTAGATAAGAACAGCTGCCATATATGTTTGTAGGAGAGGTATTCTCATGTCTCTTTTTTTCTGTCTCCAGATGTTTAAAACAAAGACTCACCGAGGTACTGTGAACCTTACCTGCTGTCCATTGCTTCTGTTAGTTAGGGTTTACTATTATGAATATGAAATTATTACATAGAGGTTGCAGACAAGACTTTACTGCAAGCTGTATGAACACATACAAAAACATATTTCCTGTCCCAGACTTATGTGTCATATGATGACAGTTGATATCTACCCAGAATATAAAATAGGTTAGTCTACTAATAATTAAAAGTGCATATTGTCATTCATTCTGCACCTGCTTTTCAAGCCAACAGTTACTTATTTTTCAGAGACAGCATTGAGGGAGTTTGATTGCTGATCTCAACTCATGGTATAGCTGGGAAGTGACCATCACTCTGGGTAGATTGATTGCAAAGCAAGGATGTCACTTACTCTACTTGAACTGTTCTCCATGGGCCAGCAAAAATCCTACGGAATTTTCATGTGAAGAATCTGGTGACCTGACATATTTGTTCAGGTGGTATGCTCCATTTAAGAGAAATTCACACGTTGTCTAAAAAAAACCAAAACACCATCCCACAAGCTGGCTTCTTTCCCCAGATTTTAACTCACATGGTTATGAGTCCAAATTTGACAATACATTTCAGGTGTGGGACAAATTCCTGCATAGGGTTTATGAAGGAAAAGCTGGTTGCCATACCCATGTGGTTCTAGCTTCAGGACTCCACTGAGGGACATCACTGCCACAAACACAGACTTAACTGTGACCATCCTGATGTATGGCTGGACTCTCACTTGTGAGAGAAGAGGAAGGAAAGAGCTGAAAAGACCCCTGCCACCACACCAGAAGGAAAGGGGAGGTCCTCTTTAATTTCCTCATTAGGAAGACGTGAGGATTCTGTGGAAAGAAAATAGTCTTTGTCTCTGACAGTGAGGGCCCCTAGTTATGTTATGCAGGAGTACAGGTACTGGGAAGACTTTAATATGTGGCAAGGGCAGACAAGAAAGACAACTAGAAATATTAGCCCAGCAGAGAGATATAAAAGACTTAGGTAGGATTAATTTTACCTAACTTTAGCTGAGTCTATGCAAAACACACCTAGCTTTCAAAGTTAAATAAGGTAAATCCTGCCCTACAGCTTGCCCAAGTGAAATAATGTAGCAGTGAAAGGGATCTGAAGAGAAAAGAGTTGTGTTCGGGTTGACAGATGAGAAAAATTACCTTGAATTGCTCCTTTTCCCCTTTTAGCTGTGTTTTGAGCAAGAAGACAAGAATATGGTTTTCAAAGAAAGCTCCTTGCCTTACACAGACAAGTGATAATTCACAGGTGCCTGCTCTCTGCCCCAAAGACAATGTGTGGTGCAAATGCACTGCTGTGTGCTTTCTGTGAGAGGAACGGGCTCTTCTATGGCCTCATCCTACAGCATCCTCCCAGAGAACTGAAAAGCAGGCAAACTGACAACATCAACAATGTTGGCACAGACATTTCTATCATGAACAGCTATGTGAAAAATAGCTACAGCCTAAATTTTGTTTTTGCCACTCTGCCTTAACACCACACATCCTCTCTGTAGCACGCTCTATAGCAAGACTGAGCACACACACGCCCTGCTCTCACACAGCCTGCTGTTCAATAAGAGCCTAACCACAAGAGTTGTGACTAACAGATGTGACCTTTTATTGGTTTGCTTATAATGCACTTGATGGTGGGATGAACCCACAATGTATTGCCTTTGCTTTGGCTGTGTGATCCAGCAGGTCTGCAGCATCGTGTGCTTCTCAGAAATGAGACCTGGGAAACGACCCACAGTGTAGTCTGTGAGGAGGGCAGTGAGAAGAGTCATCATTTCTGAAGAGCATTACCAGTTCTGGCACTAATTTTCAAACAGCTGAGGGTTGTAGCTAAAACAGGCTTAGAAGTCACCAACCTACATTTCATTCTTATCCTATCCACAAGCATCTCTTGCCCTTTCCATCTGCAAGGATAGCAGGTATTTACTGCATCTGTCCAATGTCTGGTGGGGAGGAGGGGCCAGCAAAAAAAAAAAAAAAAATACTTCAACTAAAGTGGATGATTTTGGCAACAAAGGATTAGGCAATGTCTACATTTGAAGTTGCCTTGCAAATGGGGGTAAGCTGGGAGCAGCAACCTCCTATCACATCTCAGACAGGGAGGACATGCCTGATAATCTTCAGTGACACTGGAAATTATTTTAACAAAGCAATTAATCTTTCTTTTGGGATGCAATGAGAAAATTTCATGTATCAGTGATGCCATGAAGCTTAAACAACTCTTTCAAAGAGAATAAAAAATATTTTTTCATAAATTGCCATTTAATGTTCATTTTTATGATTTCAAGCTTGGGGATGGAAGGGGAAGGGAAGACCTCTAAGCCGTGGGGCTGAGGGTACACTATTCTGTTAATTTTACAAGTCAAAGCTCTGGCACAAATTATATTCAGGAAACAAAACATAGTTCCATGGGGAAACATGCAGCTGTACAACTACATCTGTCAAAAACCAATTCAAGTCACAGCTATTCACTGAGAAGATGAATTCTCAGAAGCTGTAATGCTGAGAGAGAGAGCTAAAATAGCAGGAGAGCAGACAGTAAATTAGACAGGCCCATAATTTGAGATGATGGGAGGGGAAAAAAACCCAGAAACTAGAAAACAATGGGATAGTAGAGTTCATAAACAGAAACTGTAACAAAAGCCTCTGTTACTGGAAGTGTAGTGGAAACTCTTTGGAATACTGTATTCAGTCCTGACTATCTTCTCATCAAAAAGACATCAGTAAACACAAATGAATTATTTTTTTAAAAAAGCAGAAGTGATGAGGATTGATTTAGAGACCCTGTCATGTGAGTTGAAAGAACTAAATACAGCTGTGCACGACACAACACTACAAAAAAATAGATGCAGCTGTGGGAGAATAACTATTTTGGTTTACAGAAGTGAGAGCATTATTATTGTGAGGAGGGAGAAACTAGGATGAAACAAGACAAAAAGATTAGGATGAGTACTGTCACAATGGCTTGGCTGTAAGATCCACTGCCTGGTGGAGCAGTTGCTGTGGGAGATTCTTGTGGTATTTTAAATAAGCACAACACAGTGTTTATCCCTTGGCCTACCAAGCACAGTGGGCTAGTTGATCTTTTACAGAGGAATTTTCCATCTTTAATTTCTGTGTTTCTAAAGCTTCCTCCTCTGTAGAGCCCTGTTTGTCATGCCAGTGGCAAACCTTGAGGAGAAGACAAATAAAATAGCCCACGGGCAGAGACCTAAATGGAGAAAATAGCTGAAGTATGTTTGTGTTTGATGCTTTACAGTCACACCACAAATCAGAGCCAGGCAAAGGCAGTGGCAACCAGTATTCCTTACACTGACCCCTACTAGTAACCATAATATAAATTTCCAAAGGTCAGAAGCAAGCATAACGAACCATCCTTTCCATCCTCCTGCTCTAAGTCTTCCCATCCTGCTCTGACTTCATTTGTCTCTCCAGCATCTCCATCTGCTCCATCTCCCTCTTGCCCTTCATCCTTGAGGTCTGAGTAAAGTGAATCTTTAAATTCATTACTTGGAATCTTACACATCCACCTAAACCCTCTCTAATCTGGTTTCTGTACCTCCCACATCAGAGTGGTGTGTCATATTTTCTAACTACCATGTTTTAGAGAATCCTCAGAGCAGTTCCCATCTTCTCTGACATGTCAGCAATCTTTGAAACACATGGCAGTCCTTTTGCCTTTCATTTTTCATCCAACAGTTTCCTCTTCCTCTTTAATTGCTTCATCAGTGTATCATCCTTTGGCTTCCTCCAGAAAGGCTTTTTTCATTTGGTCACTTCTGTTCTTCATCTTGACTTCAGGTAATTTCACACACACACACACCAATTAAATTATTGGTGCATGGTTGCCTTCTCCAGTCCCTTCTCTTCCTTTTTGAGCTCACTATACTAACTATAAATACACACACACATTTATTTGTGCATTGTTTTTAAGTTAGACTATTCTTTCTCTAGGTTCTCATTTTCAGGCAATGTCTAAATTTTCCAGATATTTTCTGGGTGTCCTCTTTCAGATAATGTCCTTTCTTACCCACAGAACAATGTATCTGACTGCCTTTAGTCACTTCATACCAAGATTACTGTGATATCTTTTCCTCCAGCTTTCAAAGATATAATCTTCACTCATATTTATGCAGAACAGTGCTACAAATGTGATTGCACTCACCTCTCACATTGAAAGCAATACCTTTTACTTTCCTTCCCTCTCTTGGCTTGTCTTATCACCACAGTTGCTCTCCTGTCTTCATGTTACTGCAGTTTCTTACATCTTAGTTTCACCAAAGTCAGCCACTGTGACTGCCACTGAAAAAAGCAATCTCCCACTGGCTTTGGCTGCTAGCTCTGCCCAGCACTGCCCCTCCCTTGAGCCATCAATATCTCTGTGACTGCACAGCAAACTGGACCAGGAAGACGAGCTGGGTCACAGAGATGACGCTGCCTTCGCTGCTCGCAGGGAGCTTGACCTTTGTGCTGTTGGTGGCATCTGAAAGAGACAATTGGACCAGTGTTGTGAGTCCCACTGTGACACCAGCCTAAGAGTGCAGGAGAACCTCCCTGTGTTCTCTTAGTGTAAGGACAGGCCTGGAAGTAGAGCTGCAAGCTTCTCTGCCACGTGTGCTGCCTTGCTGTGAGCCAGCTCCGTGGCCATTTAGGATCTGTAGGCTGTTCCAGTAAAGAGCTCACCACAGGGGGTAATTTGGGTAATTTTGGCAAGCTGGCCCAGTTTTGGCTCAGTTACCAGCTGCAGAGAGGTTTGATATTTCATATATCAGCTGTCTGCTGGCACCAGCTTTGGATTATAATGTCTTTGGAAGCTGACATCATTCTTAAGGTGAAATGAGTGAACACTGGTGAATGGATGCCACATCATGCTGTTCTGATTACAGGAGGTTTCTAAGGTGTCTTCCTTTACTCATCCTTGGCTTGGTGTGATTCATCTCTTGGTTTTCAGTTTGTCTTTTTTTCACTTTCTACACCTCATTTGTAGACCATGCTGTGCTCTGCAGGACACAAGCACTCCAACACAGTGAAAGTCACTAATGTGGGTGGACTTCTCTTAGTGAGAAAAAAACCAGGCTTTCCTCCTTAAAACTCCTCAATGCATTTGGCACCGTCACTTTGCTGTAGCTCTCAGAGCCAGTTGAAAACAAATCTGTGTGCACATGGTAGAAGGACACGTTCACCTCTTGAGCTGACTGGCACAAGAATCAGTTTGGTCAGGGGCCATGAGGAAATCATATGATGTACCAAAAGGGATTAGAGTAGCTCTGCCTATATTTATATTCAGGGGGAATGTGGGAGACTTGAACCCTCAGCCATTCCACGGTTGGTGGGATGATGGGCAGACATGCCTTTTCCCCTAGGAGCAAGATTCTTACTTGTTATTTTGTGGGTTATGTTGCAGATTTGGCACAGCTGCTGACTTTTCCTCACCTCTCCAAGGTGACCCTGCCTTCCTTGATAAATGGAGGAATGATAGAATGCAGCCAGGTGCCATAGACAGAACATAAATGTTTACAGCTTGGTGATTAGTTACTCATCTGCTCCTGACTTCCACTATAATCACCAGGTCATCTTTTCCAGACATAGAAGTGCTGACCACACTGGAAGATGCCTTTACTGGCTAAAGGACCTTATTTTGTCTGCCCAGGAATGGGGCTGTGCTGTGGGGAAGATGGCTGGAGGCTGTGTGGGGGGAGAGGAAAACCCTTGGCCATTCTGAGTTTATCTGCAGAGAGAAAGGGCCTGGCAGAATGAGTGAGTCACAACTCAGTAACTACATGCCTCTTTCTTGACCAGACACTTGTCTCACAGAGGAGTGTCAGTGACTTCTGGCATAGAAATGATGGATACAGTGAGGCTACAGTGTAGGTTTAAACTAGGGAGGATGAGAATCCTTGGTGGACAAGTAGAGGCATTTGAAAGGTTGACTGCATTTCAATATACAGAGCAAGGTGCAAATACCTCTAAGATGCATGGCTTGTGGAAGGTATGTGGATGGTAAAGTAAAGGACAGCTTCATAGAATTCCTCCATGTTATCAGATGCTTCTGATCCCAAAATATCTATTGCTATCACATAGAGCCTTTGTACCAGACCATAAAGCAAGAGGAAGGATACAAGATGCTAAAAACACTGCATAAAGGAAGATGCAGACTGTATATCAACCTTCTGCATAGGATGAGTCTTTGCAAGCCAGAAGGGTCTGTGCACCTGTGGAATTCAGCTTGTGACTGCCAGAATAAATGCATTTAACTTGAGAATCCCATATGCACATGTTCATATGGCTTTTGAGCAACACTTTATGGTGGCCACATGGCTGTGTGTACAGACACACTTCTCCAGTGAGCTAACACAGGTTTTAGAACACCAGCTGTGGAATCAGTGTCTAAGGCTCTGCATTTTTATGGGGGGCATTCATATCCCAACTGTGCCAATATGAAGCTGGGTAAATCAGTTTGACACATTGCCAGTTTTCAGAATTTTTCTCAGTCTCTCAGGTCTTTGATTTATTTTCAAAAACTCTCCATGGAGACTGGTCTTTATGTGGAATTTACCCTTCTGCCAGGCCAGACTGGAATTTCAGCCATTTAAAGGAAATATGAGATTTTTGTGTATATATGTTGTGCCAACTCACTAGAACAGACACAGGAACAACACATGGGCTTTGCAACCAATAAAATTCAGCAAATAAACCAGCTTGCCTCTTCTCCTTCACTTCCTCTCTCCCTCCCCTGTTCTCTTCCTTCCCCACTATTTTCGCACCTTGCTGAAACATATGAAATCAAAATGGCAAAAACATTCCAAGGAAACAGTCCTTTACTCTGGGTTATTATTCACTGGATTTATGCACACCATGCCCTGAGCAGGCAGCCTCTCTCCCATCCTTGCCTTACAACAGAAAGTGCATCTGCCTGGTCATGGCTAAGGAAAGGCACAGTCAAACAGCTCTGGCTGTTTGACAGCCCAGTGAAGCAATGCCTCACAATGGCATTGTGTCACATCCTGGGCCAGGAGCTCTGCCCAGCAAGGTAAAAATGCAAAGAGTGACAGTGACAGACTGTGGTGTTCTCCTGCAGCTGGGGAATGTGCTTCATTAAGGGACTCTGCATTAGGCTGCACCCAGCACAGAGGGATGCTCAGGGAGGGAGAGGTGATGTTCAGGACTAGGCAGGGGAATTTGGAAGTGAGCTGCAAAAGCAAGGGCACCTACATGTTGTCTGACAGATCCATTATGACCATGAATTATCAGCTTGTTTAAAAATTAGTAGTTCTACCTCTAAGAGAGGCTTGCTCAGTCCAATTATACAATTGTTACAAGCAACTGGAAATAGGAAATGTGTCTGATTGCATAAGTCTGGCTCAGGTAGGCTAGCAGGGATCCCAGCCGGCTTGCATTTGGTTACTAGGCAATGTAACATACTGAGGGCCAGAATGGGTCCCTTTACCTCAAATTTCTGTCTCTGACAGTAGCCAAACATAGATGCCTTAGGTGGACCACAGGAACAGGAAAAGCATGTGGAAAGATGACTTCTCTCAGTCATCTCCACCACTATTTTAACCTGTATTAGCTAAGTTGAAGCTAGCATGAGGTGATCCCTGCAGTTCAATCACTTTTCCTCTACAATTGCAGGTACCTTTGAATTTATTTTCACATCTGTGTTTTCCAAAGTCTGTGAAGGACAGATGTCTTGCTGGAGCAAACTCCACGGCATATGTTCCTGATGGGAGGCAAAGAGGAAGAACAGTGTTAACAGGAGTTAAGTTGTTGCCAAATACGCAGCCACAGCCTGAACTGCAAAGTCAATGAAGTCAATTCAAACTAGCCTTAATGTGATTCTGTATTCTCTCCTTCTCTACACACAGTGGTCACGAAATTAACCACATAAAAGCTTTCCTCTCTTATAAAAACAGAAGTCTAAGCAACAAAATTTCTGTTGCCTCCAGTAGCCTTTTAAAAGACCCTTTGCTGACATACAGGTATTTTTCTCCTCTGATGAAAGCTGCAGTATGCAGCAGTGCTCAGGATATGCACAGGACGCACACTGCCTGCACCTACCTTCTTGCACAAGCCTGCCAGCAGGGACAAGAGGGCAGAAAGAACCAAGGTCAGCAGCTGACCCAGGAAGATTTGGATTCTTGTCACTGCAATGCATTATTACTACAATGAGCTTCCAGTGTTTACTGTACACACACAGCTTGGTATGCAGGGAGATGGGCTGTCTGAGCAAATAAACAGAAAAGGCCAGGGTCCAAGGCAGACTGAACAATGGGCTGGGGAGAATGCAAGTCTCCTCTTTAGCTGGACTTCCCTCCAGGAAACCTAACTCATACTGAAATCCTCCTGTATCCTGTGCCCTAGTCTGGGGGTGTTGACTCGGTTCCAGCTAATCATGTAAATCGCATTTGCAGAAGGAGGTGAGTGCAGGCTGCTGGATGCTCCCAAGAAAGTATTCTGGAAGAAACCTCCCTGCTCTAAGATGGGAGGAGAGTTAGCCTCAGCATTTTGAGAGAGGTTTGTCTGTTCAAGCGCCCCCAAACACAACTGCTTCTTCAGTGAAGTAGCCGACCATGCATCAGACCTCAGAAATATTAAACCTCCTCTCCTTCCTCCTTATCTTGAGAAATGGGGATGGTTGTTCAAACACAGTGACTCCATGACTCCAGCAGAAAGAGATTTTCAGACTCTGAGGCTCCTGCTTCAAGATGACTGGGGTTGGAACTGTGTAGTATTTGAGGCTTACTGTGCTTTTAACATGAGCAAGACAAAGAGATTTGGGACTGGAAGTTTCTAGCTGAGAATTAATATCCAAGCCCCAACCTGGATGGTAAGAAAGCTGTTTCTCAACCTTTTGTAATTAACAAGCCAAATAGTGTTTGAGGGGGGAAAAAAAGGAAAATGAAAGTGGAAGTCCCAGAGCATTCTACATGCTACTAGTGTTTGTTAATTTGCTTAGTAAATAAAGCACCTAACATCTAATTAATAAAATATTGTGATTTTAGAAAAATTAAATGACACATTATAATCACAGCCATTTTGACTGGAATACTGATACTGCTCTCTTCCAAAAGTCAGAAATTTGCAAGTATTCCATTGTCTAGACTCCTACATTTTATGGATCAACAGTGGTTCATAGTTCACAGAGATTAAATTGATTGACACCGATTTGGAGCTTGTAGTAGTGGTCTTGAAAAGCAAGGTAGCTAGGATTTCTGTGTGCTTTTGTGTTTTCTGTCAGTTCTTTTAATATGCTGCATATTCATAGATGAAGCTGGTAAGGTCACTGTACTTGCTTTTTCAGAAACAATGTAAAGTGCTTTTTGCTTTTGGAAATAAGTGAGATATTTTCACCTCTTTTTGCAGGATTTGGAAGTAGACTATTCCTATTTTTACATTTCCTGTTCCAGGAAGGAAATAAGGTTTTAAAATTTTTGTTACTATAGACTTTTCTTTCCTAGTTGAATCAAATCTGAATCAGTGGTGATACTGAAAGAGTTATGCTTCCTGTTTGCTTCTGCTTAAGAAAAAGTTCTAGTAAGAACTGTTGAAAATGCAGCTGTAATTAACATCCAACTTTCTCCAAACACAGTTTAACATTTACTTATCAATTGAAGTCCTTACATTAAGCAGTATCTCAAATGCCTTTCCTTTTAGAAATGCAGACAGGAAAATTCTCAAGGGTATTGTGAGTACTCTTTATGTTCTACTGTAGAAAACATGTTTTCTCTAGGACTTCTGCCTCAGTTTATGGAATTAGAGCATTTCCAGACTGTTTCCCAATGAAATGTAGCTGGGAGGATCCTGACTACTTAAAATCACATTGACTCTTACAATAAAAGCAGAGGCAAATGCTAGTCCAAATCCAATTTAGGTTGCAATATGCTGATTTTTACCTAGGACATGGGATTCTTCATGCAATTTTGCCTTTTACCCCCCATCTTTCTACAGTTACATTGTAATTTTGTGTGCTGATTCAGCTGGAATACTCCACTTTTGGAGGGAGTCCATTTTCAGCAACAATTGAAAAATTTACTACTTGTATAAGTTGTGAAATATTTTAGAATATACTAGCAATCTTCCTCACCATTACCAGCCCATTTACAGAAATGACAAATCACTTTCAGTAATATTATGTAAGCACTAATTCACTAACAATCTTACTCTATGGAGGAATAAGAATTTCACATGGTCAATTTCATTTATAGGGAAAAAAAATTAAAAATTAGAAGCCTAATTTTCAGTAGGTTCTCTCAACTGCTCTTAAAAATCAGATTAAGTTACATCTGCATGGTAAGGTCAAGCAGACCAAGAATCTGTAGAATAGATGCTCTACACAAACAGCTGCTGCTGAAGATCTGACATGCACACTATGCATATTCCAGGTTTTTTTTTTAATTGAAATCACCTTCATTTTGATCCCCTGAAGTGAATGCCTAATGAGGTCTGAGCATGTTTGGTACACTTCTGGAGAACATTTTTCAGTTTAATTTCACTCAACAGACTCTAACCCCTGCACCCAAAATCAGCGCCTGATGCAAAATGAAACACAGGCAATAGAGATGCTCTGGAGATTTGCATCAAAAATACAGTCCTGATCTGTTGCAGCAGACATCTTGTTAGGGGTAGAAATGAGCCAAGACACAGACTCTCATTCAACAACATGAAAAGAGTACCAGTTTATTCTTCTTTACAGCTTAGCCATCTATCTACAGCAAGCTCCTGCTGCGGGGTCCAACTGCAGACTCTGGCTGCTGGCTATTTCCTGCTGGACTGTGACTGCAAGTATTGGTTTGCAGACTCTGAACACAGCTTTCACCCAGCTCAGCTATGGCTGCAGGCTCCAACAGCAGGCTCCGACTCCATCAGACCCAGACTGACCTCACAGCAGATCTTTTCAGCAGCAACTCTCTTCCTTGTTTCATTCTTCTTTGTGTCTCTCTGGATCATTTCTCAGGGCTCCTCTACCTCCTCAAGGTCCTTTTTCTCCAGACCCTCTTCCCTAAGGGTCCTCCCTGACCAGCCAACCCACCCCTTTTATCACACTTATCTTTATTAGTCACAGCTTTGACCCAAGGACAAGGCTGTTCCTCTTCTTTGGTAGTTAGTACAACTGTGACTTATCAGGGGCAAGGTTGCCTGTAATCCCTTCTTCCACACCTACACTGATCCAAACTAAAACACCAGTGGAGCCACATCACAAGCATTGCTGACAGGATTGCTGCAATGGCTGTGCTCTGTCCCACGCTTTTGCCACTTCACTGCACACTATAGCCACAATGCATAGAAAAGGCACAACAGGCTGACACATGGCTCTGCTGTTTCCAGATTGGTATAAGAGGTCCTACTTTTAGACACATTTCCTGAGGTGTAAAGCATCTATACTTCTCTGAACTCTGACAGTTTGTATCTGAAGGCATGAGAATTCACTCTGCTTCATTTTAAGACATGCTGATTCAGAGCAGTTGGTGACCCAGAGCTGCCTTACTACCAAAACCCTGTGTTTGTGTTGATTTAAACATTGTTTCTACTGCTGGAAGAAATTTTTCTTGAAAACAGTGCTTCAGCTCCATGGTATTTGTGTCACTGCATAATGAAGTTGCATAACGTTACATCACTGTACGCTGGCAAGATGCTGCAACAGGAGGATTCAGGCAGCAGTGCTCCTGTGTAGCACTGGCACAAACAGTTACAGGCAAGAGTGGAGAAGCCCTTAAGGCCAGGTTTACACCACTGTATTTAATTATATGCCTTTTATAACCACAAGTTTGTATTGTATGTGGACACACTGAAATTATTAAGTCAGCTATCAATGTCCAGCCTCTGTGTTGCAAGCACAGATTCTCTTCCTGAGCTGACACAAACCCTCAGCAAACATATTGTCACAGGAACACTCAACCAGTAAAACCATGCCTGCAGCTGTCTCCCGTGATCTCTGGTTCCCCAGGCAGTGAGTGGCTCTTCTGCTGATATAACCTGTCAGAGTGGGGATGCACAGCCTGGGTAAAAACAACCAAGCACCCCAGTGACAGAGCAACAGCAGTAGCTATTAGCCAGGGAATTACTTCCTAGGGTTAATGTTAGAGTCGTGATCATTTGGTTTACCCTTCAACTGAGGTAATTTTATAGCCATGTCAAAAGATGTTTTTAATAGAAAATATACCGGGGAGCCTAGTTTAAACAACAGCTATCAAAACAAAACAAATTCTAGGTTCAGCTACATCACTTTTTTAAAGTTGTGGCACTCATCAGTAGCCCTTTGATTCAGCCTCTGGTACGATGAGGCACTGTGCATCACACATCAGTTGATGCTGATCTGTTACAATGCAGTCATTGTGGGGACAAGGAATGAAGTTGGATTGTTTGCAGGAGGAAACAGAACAACAAGCACACCAATGCTTAGGTGCTCTTTTCAGCATAGCAAAAGACTCAGCTAACTCATCAAATGACATCCCTTAGGATGCCAGGATTAAATACAGCATGTCTTAAGAGGCTGGAGGTTTTGCAAGCTCCATTCTGCAGTTTACTGAGAGGAAAAAAACATAAAACACCACAGCCATAAAATGTTCTGAATTAAGGAATAAACCCTCATTAAATTAGTAACAGCCAACAGGACATGCACTGTATAAACACCAGAACTTTCTGCTTTCAGAAGTAAGCAACCAATACACAGTCCTCATCTTTGACAAACCAGACCCGCCAAAGCTCTCACGTTGAGTGTGAGAGTCACACCACTGACAGCTCCCTCCTGCCACACCACAGCTTGGTTTGCACCTCGTGTACTCACAGGGTCACAGCTGCTGCTCTGCATCCCTTGGAGACACAGAGCTACTGGGCACAGCATAGCGTGACTGCATGACCTACAGAACTGCAATGTTTTGTTTGTTTCCACCTCCAAACAGCACCTTTCCCATGCTTCCCCCCCTGTGAGTTACGATGAATGCACACAAAATGGTTAAAGGTATTTTTGCTACAGAAAGTATTAATTTCTGTTACACATGCTGCATTTAATATGTCACAGATGATAGGCATTGGGGATGAAGTCTGTTTTGGTGTATTTTACATAATCTGCTTGAAGAGCTTCCCTTAAAAGAAAGTAATTAGTTTGTACTATTTTGCATACAATTCTTATCCTATTGGTAAGAGCCCAGCAGACAGCTAGTTGGATTCAATTTACTTGTGGCATATTGTTTCACATAAACACAGTCTGAAGCATTAATGTAATTAGATAATTTCTGCTGTTCTGACGTCGCCTCACACACCCTTGTTACTAACAGCGGATATTTTGTAAAACTCCAGAGAAGACAATATAAACTGCCAAGTGGAAACTTTTTGAGAGGCTGGCTCCTGAAATTACAGATGCACAAACACAGCTGCATTTATGCTATTTCTAAAATGCCGGAGGCAAAGCATTTAATATACATTTATACAGATATGAAACACCCCTCTGGGGATTTACTACTTACACGCATGGAAGTGAACAGCGGCAGTACCAGATAAATAATGAAAAAGTCAATTATGTTTTAAAGAGCCTTTTCATTTTAATAGTCCACAGTGATGTTAATAATACAAGGAAGGACATTTTCAAAGCATTTACCTTGATATTTACCCTTATGATGCCTTGGTAACTTAAGCATGTGGTTGTGGAGAGGTAGAGCTTTAGCTAGAGCTAAAGCTAGAGCTTTCTCTAGAGCTTTAGCTCTAGAGAAAGAGAAATAATTTATATTCCAGTTTGTTAGTTTTTACAATTCTGCTCTTCTGTTTTGAAGAGCATTAATAGAGGCTTTTCTGAGTGTTTGTGTTATACCTCCTCTTTTCTGAGTTTTAAGCCATATAAAATAGAGAAAGAAACTGCATTTTGTTGAAAACTGCTGTTGAAACTGTTTTCTCTTGCAACTATATGTGTGATCAAGGCACAGTTGAAATAAACTGTGGCTTTATGATTTTATTGCTATTTCTTAGCACCTAAATCTGGAGTTCTTTGAACTAGCCAGCGTATTAACACAGAATGAAAAGACAATCATAGCTAGTAAGGCAGAAATAAGCCCTCCAAAAGTGTCATTTCAAACCAATAAAAGGCAGCGATCGCAACAAAAGACACTCAAATGACTCCAGTATTTCCTTGATAATGGGATATGAATCCTTTTGCCTTACTGAGATGTAACTTAAACTAATGGTGACTGTTCTCTCTCTGTGAGCTATTCTCATATGAAATGAATTGATGGGTTCTTGTTGCAGTTTTGGGTCACAGCAATGACCTTACAGCTCTCCTTACCTCCCTCTCTGCAGGCAGCCTGAGCTGCAGGAGCAGAGACAATGCAATTTCTTGAAGTCCCTAGGTGCCCGAGGCTGCCTTGACCTGCCACTGGCTGTTTCACACACCTGCCCTCACCACAAATGTAAACTAAGCCCATGCACAGCTGGCTGAAGTGGTTCAAGGCTGGTGGCTCTCCTGACGCAGGAGAATGAGCCAGTGTGCGAGTGGCTTCACAGCCAGTGCGCTGGGTGGCCCCTGGCACCCAGTGGTCAAAGGCAGGCAGTGCAGAGGACACTGCTCAAGTGGGATTTAGGCTGTGGAAGAGTGGAAGGGTAACAAGAAAACATAGCAGACTGGGAATGGTTAGGCAGAGTTTATAGGATGTGTCACAGCAACATCGCAGACTGCAATGGGCTGGGGTATAGCGAGACTTTGTGATGGGTAGAGAACATTAAACTGATTAAATGTGCCTACAGCTGCTTTGTTGATACTTGGCATCTCTGCAGTTCCAGAGCTGGCCCTTGATGTTTCACTCTAAACTGCCAGAAGTCACCAGGATGGCCTGAGGCCCCACAGATGTGCAGAAACTGCTCTCCTGCCAGCAATGATTGCCAGTAATAGATCTCAACAGCCACTTGCTACTGAAGGTAACTTCCTCTCCTGCAAGAAAGAAGCCATGACACTGAAACAGGCACATTTGAGGCTTGCTTTTTCACATACCTTGTCTCACAGGAGACATTTCTGGCAGCTGTTATCGACCAGTTTACCAATGAGGTCCAGCATGTTTGAGCTTTCCCTCACTGCCTTCCCCTCTGTATTTGCACAGTTGCTTGCACAGAGTGTTGGTTGCCTCCAGCAGCCAAAATGGAGAGCTGGAAACCCATGCTGGTGCTGGCCTCTGTCTCCTTGTTCAGCTTCAGCATGACCATGTCATGCTAAGGGACACTGACATTCAAAAGGAGAGTGGGGAGGAAAGGCTTGTTTACTTTTTGCTTTTATAAGAGCTATTAAATGTCTTGCTTTTGTCTGTGCTGGCTTGCTCCTCCTTTCTTGTCAGAACTGACTCTGTCATGCCAAAATACCTCATGGAAAATGTTTTGTTGCATGCTTTAATTTGCTTTATGAAACCAGATGTAGTTCCATTGATTCTTACACAGAATTTTCTCACAGGAGTTTTGTGAGCACCAATGAATGGTCGTTACATCTTAATGAGACCTTTAATAAAGACAATGGTAAAAGCTTGGTATGATGCTTAGGCCAAAGGCTCTTGGCTGAAAAACACTCAAAAAGCTTCTTTTTGTCCCAATGATGCTTTGCAGTTTGAACACATTCATAATCTCATGAACAGTCTGAGCTGCCTATCAAATTTTATAGGGATTGTCTTGCAGCAGAGGGCAAAGAAAATTGCCTTACATGAGCTGTTAATGTGCAATGCCTTCTTTACAAGTGTTAGGCTGCTCACTTTCCAGTTTTAATACAGATTTACAGCAGAGTGAGGCT
Organism: Buphagus erythrorhynchus; assembly: GCA_013400855.1. Classification (NCBI taxonomy): domain Eukaryota; kingdom Metazoa; phylum Chordata; class Aves; order Passeriformes; family Sturnidae; genus Buphagus; species Buphagus erythrorhynchus. The sequence goes on along the minus strand of VZTT01038785.1, from coordinate 38,068 downwards.
GCTCACTTCCCAGCTGTAATGCAGGCAACTGTCCACAGACTTATAGAGCAGAGTATCTGTTGGCATGAGCCTCACAGATCACATCTGTCAGCAGTGGTCTTACCCTCTCATTTGCAGTCCCATTTGAAGAGTCTCAAGTATCAGCAATCCAAACTGAAAAGGGAGTTCAGCTGCTTCAGCTGAGAGGCCAGGGAGGAAGGAATACTGTCATTGGAAAGGTGATTGAAAAATGACACAGAAGAGTACAAACCTGAGTGTTAACAGCATGGTTTGGCTCCATTTCTTAAAAAACCCTAACAATAAAAGGATGACAGGTCCTTAGCAAGTAGAGATGGGGCCAAATAGGAAAGGTGTTGATTTTACATTACATGCACTTTGTTGGGCCACTGCAAGAGACAACAGACTGGCAATGAGCAGGGTGCACAGCCATGCAGAGCCAGGCCAGCACTGCTAATCATGCCCACAGTACCCACTGGGATACCCAGTGCTTCGACCCTATTCTCACTATCACAGAATCAATGGGTTTCACCAACAGAAATAAATGTAGGAAACTGGAAGATGCAAGGAACCTGACTTGCCTAAGTCTGTTACAGCAAGGATTACCCATCAAGTCCAGTGATCAGTTCAGAAACTTTCCCCAATAACACAGACCAATCAGTTTTTCTGAATTGCAGCAAAAAGTAATATGTGTCAAAATACTAATTACGGGTGACTGTTTGGAAATCCTGTTCTGTGAAGCTCTGCAGGGCTTAGCCACAGACTGGCTGGGGCACAGAGCTTTCCTCTCTCACACAGTCTACATCCAGGCCCATGAACACACTTGATGTCACCTCTCTACTGCATTCCCTTAGAGCTAAGTCCTGCATGTCTAATTTGGAAAAGGATAGGCAACTTTCTTACTAAAATTGCACACACCCAGCAGGGAGCAGTCACAGACCAGAGCCTTGCCTTGCAGCTGGGAGCCCTTTAGAAAGAGACCACTCCTCTGCAACACTTGCTCCAGTGAATACAGGCTAGGCTGTGGGGGAAAAACTGGTAATTCTTCCCATCAAATCCCTAATATCCCAAGGATTTCTCTCCCAGGGACCCTTGATTGGACAGAGAACTAGAACTAGAACTGTTTGGTTCTTTCCCTGGAGTATAAAAGATTACAGTTCTCCAGGTATTGTATGAAAACTAAATTTATTATTTCCTTTTTTTACTTCTCAAGGGGAAAAAAAAAAAACCTGCACTACTTTAGGGAGAACCATTTCCAGATACCCTAGGCTGGCTCAACCAAGAGAGAGTCACATCAGTCAGTACTCTAGCTGTATCACCCAGGTCTGGGTGCAGACAAATTTGCCAGCCCAGAGGCAGAGTTTAATTTTCAGACTCAATGGCTGGACAATTTGGTTCATGAGATCAAACCCAATTCCTGTACATAGTGCTGTGACTCATCTGCAGGCTCAGAACTCACAGCTGAGTCCCCTTGGGTGATACAGACATGAAATCATGGTGAAAAAACGGCTGTGAGAAAACACATCTGGAGGTCATCCAATCCATCACACTGCCCTAAGTGGGTTTCTTTTTACAAACTCAGAGAGAAGTGCCTCTGGCAGAGCAGATAATTGAACTGGTGTTTCTCAAACCTTCCTGATAATCACACGGATCACAGGGCCAGCCTTCCTTACAGGATGCAGTCTCACACTTCATCCCTGATAATTTCATTTTGGAGGCCTTGACCTTGAAGACAGAGGAAGGAAGGAGGGAAAGAAGAAAGGAAGAAGGGAAGGAAGGAAGGAAGGAGGAGAGGAAGGGAGGGAAGAAGAAAAGAAAGAAAAGATCAAACCAAATAAAGCATTTTACTAAGCATTTTTGTCAGCTTCAGTTGTTTCAAATTTGATACTAAACAAACAGCATTTCAATTTTGATAGTAAATCAAACCTGTCATTATTTCTTCATAGTTTTAAGGCTCCCAGAGTGAGGAAATGGCAGCAATAGGGGATGGACTGAAGAACAAATTCAGCAGGATGCCAGCTGTGCTTACTGGCAGGCAGCAACTGAGTATGTAACTCACAGGTAAGTTGTCACACAGTCCTGTGAGAGCTGGCAGTGACAGTTATCTGCTCTGCCCTCCCATCCTTTGCACCTCTCCACCTACTTGTCCGGCAAAGTTACTCTGTACCCATTAAGTCCTTAACCCAGCTGGGGGGGTTTGACCTTGGCTGGATGCCCAGTGCCCACCAAAGCCAATCTATCACCCCCTTCCCCAACTGAACAGGGGAGAGAAAATGTAACAAAAGGCTCATGAGTTAAGAACAGAGTCAGATCACTCAACACAATACCATCATGGGCAGAAGAGCCATGATGCAGATAGATTAACTGAATTTATTACCAGTCGAAATCAGAGCAGGATAATGAAAAAACAAATCCTAAAAGTTCCTTCCCCCCACCTGTCCCTGCTACCTGGACTTAAGTCTATTCTTGATTCACTACCTCCTCCCCACCAGTGGTGCAGGGGTACAGGGAACAGGGGTATGGTCAGTTCATCAGATGTTGTTTCTGATGCTGTTTTCTCCTCAGGGGAAGATTCCTTCCCCTGCTCCAGCACGGCATCTCTCCCACGGGAGACAGTTCTCCATGAACTTCTCCAGTGTGAGTCCTTCCCACAGGCTGCAGTTCTTCATGATTTGCTCCAGCATGTGTCCCTTCCACAGGATGCAGTCCTTAGAAACATCCAGCATGGCCTGCCCCACAGTCACAACTCCTGACAGCAAACCTGCTCCAGCTTGGGCTTCTCTCTCCATGGGTCCCCAGGTCCTGCTGGAAGCCTCCTCCAGCACAGGCTGCCCAGGGACCCACAGCCTCCTTCAGGTATGCAGTGTGGGCTCCTCCACGGGCTGCAGGTGGATCTCTGCATCCCTGTGGTCCTCCATGGCTGCAGGGGCACAGCTGCCTCACCATGGGCTGCACCAGGGGCTGCAGGGGAATCTCAGCTCCAGCACCTCTTCCTCGTCTTTCTCCAGAGAGCCTGGTGCCTGCAGGGCTGTTTCTCTCACACAGTCTCACTCCTCTCTTCTCTGGCCGCAGTAACTTCTGTGCAATAACTTGTTTTTTCTTTAGCCCTGCTATCCCAGAGGTGCTCCCACCTCTGATGGGCTTGGCCCTGGCCAGTGGCAGGCCCACCTTGGAGCCAAGTCGGTTCAGGCTCTGTTGGAGATGGGGGAAGTTTCTGACAACTCGTCAAAGAAGCCACCCCTGTTGCCCCCCCACTACCAGAACTTTGCCACAGAAACCCCATACACTGGGCATGGATCAACCTGATTTTACCAAAGTCTTGTGAAGTCATTGCTTTAGAAAGGCTCTGAAAAAATATAAGTGTCCCTCTCCCAGTTAGATATGGCGTTTCAGAAGTGTTACTGCTTAGAAAAATTCTGCTTAGTCCTATTGGTTTGGAAACAAGAAAAGCAGGCAGATTATAAGAGGTCAATGATGCAAATACAAGCATATCCTGTGAACAATCCCTGTTTCCCTTAGGCATATTTCCTCAGATTTTAACAGTGTTGCATTTTTCACAGCACCTTCATTCTGTTTATCCTTTCACAACCTTCATGCTTACTGCTGATGTTAATAAATGCCCACTTATTACTGCAGGATGTAATGTGCTATACAGAGTTCCATTACCTTCCTGGCACTCGTGACAGAGCTGACCTACCGTGATTCATCTAAAGACTGAAGCAGGGTCAAGAGAAAGTGATTCGGGTTTCCTAACTCTTAAACCCCGACCTCAAACCACTACCCCATGCTTTTTCCCACTGGGGTGCTATTGTTTGACCCACTAACTGCAAACCTTTCATTTTGGAAACCAAAAATTAATATCTTACCATCCTTCCCTTCACTTTCTGTTCTATCCTAGTGTGTAGTATGAAATTTCTTCCTCTGCAAGAGTAAACCCCTGTTCCCTGCCAAGCTTGTGAAGCCCAGTGGAAGCAGTGTTTATATGTTTGCGTTTCTCACTGTGCAATAATCTGCTTACAAACCAACAGAGATGGAAATGAGGATGGGGATGTGACAGAGGCAGTGATGGGGAAAGATCATATAACTAGTGGTGCCCTGGAGCGAGATGTGCTGGAAGCCACATAAGGCAAAGAGAAGACGTTCTCTCTCAGAAAGAGGACTTATTTAAATCCCTTAAAAAGTGAAAGACACAGTTTGCAAAGATAACGCTCCGTATGGCTGCGGTAGTGCCATGATAAATCCGTCACCTCCCGTTCCCGCTGGCTGAAATCAGCGCGCTTACAGCAAAATTCCGAGGCAGAGTTTTGCACTGAGAGTAGAAAACGCCCCGAGTGGAGCGGCAGGGGCAGAGCTTCTCAGTCCGTGTCCGTGTCCCGGCTCGTGTCCGTGTCCGTG
>VZTT01038785.1:0-23114 GCA_013400855.1 Buphagus erythrorhynchus | reverse complement strand
AAAAAAAAAAAAATCAGGTTTGCTTTGACATTCTGCACTGTGCTGAAAAGAAGTGATAAGAAACCTGGATGAGACTGCAGCATACCAGTGCTTTGCACTGACAGGGCTAACTGGAAATGCTGATTTCTTTACAACTCTATCAGTGACTGTAGGTCCAGGGTGTTCAAACACACTTTCTGTATCAGTAAGTCTTGAGGCAAATGGCATCTTCACTTCCAAACAAATCACTGTACAGGTCAGCAAGGCTCCCCAAGTTGTATCTCTATTCCACACAGTGGCAGAGCTCAACCCACATAAAGCTCACTGCAGATTTATGACCAGAATCAGTAAGTTACCCGCTGTCTGAAGTATTCTGGTTCCTTAGGGCTTGGTGGCATTTAGGTATTGGGGCCTCATTCCCAAGTTTCTGCATTTATCTTATTTTTATGCCTACACAGAGACATGACTCCTACTTTTGAATGTTATTATTTTTTTCAATCCACTATGTCAGCCAGTATTATTCCATGCTCTATTAAGCCAGAACGGTAGAAAGTTTGAAGTGGATCTCAACAGACAACTGATAGGCTTTTGTGTCTGATGACAAATAAATAATCAGAAGATCAGAGTGAAATCAAAGAAACACAAAGCATATCTTTAGTGCACTGCATAACTGAAAGTTAAGAGAACTGCATTTAGAAATTACTTTTTTTCCTCTGAAAAGAACAGCATGAAAGTGTACTTGGCCATCTGTGTCTCAGGATGTTTTCCTTTTCTTGGGCACAGATGGTAAACTTCAAACATCTCTATCACTCCCATCTACCACATAAGCCCTGTAAGCAATCTTATTTACAATTTCTAGCCATTGCTTTCCAGTGACCTCATTTCTCCCTTTGGTGCTGTCTTGGAAGTTCTGGCTAATATTAAAGGCACTGAAATAGACACATTCAACGCTCCCTTGTGGGTGTGGTAACATAGTTCTCAATAAAGCAAAGACCCTTTAAACAAAATGAAAGCTAGCTACATTTTTGCCGTGTCCTTAGGCAAGTAAGAAATAAAACCCCTTTCCTATGCTTTCAAAACAATAAAATAAAACAGCTAAGCAAGAAATCTAATGAAGGTGAACCTTTATTCCACCTTGTGGTTTGCACATCACCTCTCCAGACTACACATTCTCTGAGGCAGAGACCTTGTCTTCACAGCCCCGTACAGGAGACTGACTCTGCCGCTGCTACTCCATCAGTAACACCAAAGATTCTGTCCCCTGGTGTTAATGTATCACCAAAATACTGTAGTTATTTCAGGATCAGATTTCCAGGTGCCTGACACAGCAGCGGTCTTATCTTTTCCTAGATAAATAAGGCTGATCTATCCAGTTTAATGGGTGGATTGTGTCACCACTGGCAGCTCACAGAGAAATGGTCCAATTTTCAGAGGTGTGGAATACTTACTTTGGAACTTCAGACACTTCTGATATACTTCTGATAACCCTCTCTCTGAGCCCGTGTAATCTGCAGTGTCAGAAGGGATCTCAGTACAATTTCCCCCAAGAGAAGCAAGTGTCTTGATATTTTTGGTCAAAATTTCTTCTTCTTCTATAATTCCATTTCCTTATATCATTCTATATCATACACACTGTCATTCTCCACTCCAGAGCAGATTACACTCTGGCAGTGAAGAACACCATCCTATTTCAAAAATTCAATAATAAATGAAAAGCACCAAAATTAAAAAAGAAAATAAATTACACAGACTGTCCTTTGTTGAAATGGTGAAGAGAGCTATGAGGCCTTCTAGTAACTGAACACGAACTTGACTTTCAGGTGATGAAATTCAGTTAATTAGTATTTCTCTAGAGAGGGAGAAAAATCTTTGGGGACAATCTCTGCATACAAAATCAACATTCTGGTCGTTAGTGATATTTATTCTAAAGCACAGGCAGCTTACTGACATCAGCAGTGTTCTGGGGAAGGAGTACCCTCTAGCATAGGGCTGTTCTAACAGCAGGCACTGGTGCAACTCTGGACCACAGCCTGGTTTTGCCGAGAGCTCTGCATGCCCTACAAGAAATCAAACTCTTCACAGCTCCTTGGCTGCAGAAACAAACAGGGCCCTGGAGCAGCTGCAGCTCTCCAGGCTCAGCAGCATGTCCAAGCCTGGGTAGTGGGACTGAGTTTGTCTTTTACAGCAGACCTGGAGGCCTTGGTGTCACCTCTGGGAGCACAGTAAAACTTAAGCAGGCAGCCTGGGTGGGGATAAGAGTGAGGCCTGGAAATGCAGACCTCTGAGTGTTTGTCTCTGCAGTGGCTCTGAACATCTCACTGGACCTCTGACTTCTGCCCAGCAGGTACAAAGCTATGTTACACCTGTTTTGGTGGTGATAGAATAATTAACTGATCCACTTGGTATTAAGCCTCTCACAGTAAAGGAACCTTCGCGTGTACTGAGCATTTTGCCAAGACAAAGACGTTGATGCTGGAGTATTGTGTTCCCTATGACAGCGAAGGCTGAAATGATTTTCTGCTGCCTACAAAGAGAAAAGTGTTTTGCAGAATTTCTTTCTCTCTCAAGTTCCTCAGGAGCACAGTACCGTACAGCTTTGAAAATACAACGGGGTTCAACTCCTGAACCTAAATCACTATCACAACGCTCTTCAAAGGAACCGCATCCTGCTGGGCTTTATAGCTGATTGCAACTGTTCACCTCTCCCTGACCCACTTTAACAGTGTGTCCTTCTACCTCATTCATATGAAAGGCTTCAGAAGGAAACTGTGAATAAAGGCCACAGTGGAAGACCAGCCCATCTGTTTGTTTAGGAAGAACCCCCTTTGCTTTGTCTCAATTTCAGACCTGCCATGTAAATCAGATTTCCCTGCATAGCCCCCCTTCCTTTCTCCACCTCTCCAGTAGCATCTTATCCCTAGCCTTGTCTGTCCTTTCATGTAGCTGTGATTGGATGAATGGGCACAGGAAATAAATTCCATGTATTTAAAGTCCTTGCTGTATGAAGCTCATGTGCATGCAGAGGAAGGGATTATAGCACTTCCAAATGAACAAGCCTGAACGATTCTGATGGATTCACTGACATTAATTCCATTTTCACACCTAAGGTCCCTTTTGCCCAGGGTGTTTTGTTTTATATTTTTTGTTTTAAATGATGGTTTCCAGGCATTTACTATAAGATATGGTACAGAGTAAATAGGCCCTGGGAGGCAGTACAGCCTCAGCAGTCCTTTGGAGGTCTGCAGAGCCTGCAGATACCAGGGATGTCTCATGGGTGGAGTGATGACGTATTGCTCAAATAAACCTGAGATGAAGCAGATGCAGGGAACAGTGAAGGGGCCTTCAGCCATCCTAACTGAAATAGAAATATAGATTTATTGTTTCTTCTGAAATCAGCCAGGGACTTCATCATTGCCATTTATTGCCTTATTAACTCACTTCTATTACGGCATTTATGGTATTTGGACATTCCACACCTGACAGAGAAATGCCTGCAATGAGCTAGTTCTGTTCAGGTGTTATCCTTTATTTGGGCTGACCAATAAAGAACTTTATGGATCTGTTAGTTTCCCCCTGAGATCTATTGTATGTTGACTACCACAGAAAATGTCACAAGCCATTTTATAATTATAAACCAACTCCTTAACCAGTGTTTCTGCCTCTCTTCCTCCTCTCACACCCCTCAGGAGCCCTACACCAGGAGCCCTCCAAATGCATGACCAAAGAGACCCCTTGTCCCCAGAGTCCCTGTCATTATGTGCTGCCTTTGCATGACCTTCTGCAAACAAAGGCAAACCCAAGCCAGCTCCACAGATTCTCCCTCCTTACCCCCAGCTGGTTCTCATGCTGTGGTAGCACCTTCCTGTCCAGTTTGGAGCACAGTCTGGAGGGCAGCTCTGCTGTGAGGACACAGGACTGGGCTGTCTGGTGTTAATTAATCTGTGACAGGACTGCAGGCAGCACAGGGCTCTGTATCCAGGTGCCTGCTATTAGGAAGGCAACAACAGCATCAATACTGCTCCAGTGACTACAGCTTCCCTTTTTTATTTGGTGCTAGGTGCATTATAGGGAAAAAAAAGAAAAGAAAGTGAGAGTGATGCAGGGAGGGGATGGATCAATTGTGTTCTGCTCTTTGCAAGCAACCAGACTGAAAATGTTCCCTGGTCAGCCTAGTGATGAGAAATGGCAGGCTGAGAGCAAGCCACACCATGGGCCTATTTTAACATGACCTGACTGCTAACTAACCTAACTCCAGTTGGGCTTAGCAAAGCCTTGGATTTAGAAGGACAATACCTATATTCAGCTGGAAAAACAATTTGTGTTAAAAATATATCTAGTAATTCTGGCTATAAAGGCCAGATCCCCAAGCCATGCTATGTTTGGAATATGCAGTGAATGCACCTGGTCCTGCTGATTTCAGTCAGCTGTTCAGTGAGCCAGACCCAGTACAGCAGCAGGGAGCCAGGGAGCAGTTCGAAAAGGAGATTTAAGAATAGACAGTGCTCTAAACAGACAATTGTCAGCCAGTATTTGGAATTTAGCAGTCAGCAAGCAGAAAGCCTCCAAATAAGAGAATTAACTGCTGCTTAAGGACTTTGTGCTCTCTCTGCTAGCTGACAACCAAATTTGTGCTGAATCTGATGAAGCAAACTTTAATCCTGCTGTGTTATCAATACTGTGTATTTCCAGGTTTAAACACTCCCAGTAGATAAAATGCCCTTGAAAACTCAGTCTCTTTAATTCCCAACACTTTATTTGAAAACATAATCCTAAATATCTCATTAACCAATGGCCACAACACCCTTCATCCACTCCAAGATCCTTTTCTATTTGATATCCACCACATTATCACCATCCACTGAAGCAGGCTCAGAAGTGCTGTTAAGAGACTCTGTGCAACACTGCTGAAGTCAAATGACAGATCGCCCTAAAACTACATACCCTGACATTCAAGGAGACAACTAAAGTAGAAATACTTCAGGAAAGGCAGTCTTCCAGAAGAGAAAAAAGATGACAAGGTACAGTAAAGACATTTTCACATGCCCTCGCCTGATCACAAACTGAGACTGGTTGTAAATGAATCCCCAGAGAGTAATTGCATTTTATGGTTTTAAGCTCATGCAAATCTCAGGGTTCAGCCACTAACTTAGCCCACCACCTTTTAATGTTATTGCACATAAGCTGAACCATGCCAATTCACTGTGCCTTCTGCTCCCAGTGCCTGAGAGCACACAGAACTGTACTGACATAAACTGCAGCCATGGGCAGGTCAACACCCTCCACCTAGGACAGGACAGGTTGGAAATTCCAAGTTAAGGCCATACTGTATCCTCTCCTGAATGGATGGGACTAATCTGTCTCATCCTGTGCTTTAAATGTGGTTTAAAGGTTTACATGTGTTTTGCAGTGCAGGAAGGAGGCCTAAAACCATGAGATATGCCATGAGATAAGTAGTGAAAGGATTTCCATCAGATATGGTGAGAGATTACATGGTGAAGGGATTATGTTGGCTTGACAGTGGGCATGATGGCCTGCTGATTAATAGCTTATCAGGTGGGAGGACTCTTATCTCTGGAACTGGTGGAAGAGGGAATGACACCCTAATACATCAGGATTCTGTTCTACCATTGCACAAACCCCAGACTGTATAATTGCTCTCTTTGTAATTCTCCATATCCCTCACCTCCACATACGATGGCTGCCTCCCCCCTCCCATTTGTGATGGCAATAACAGGATATTTCGACTACAGTTTCACCTTCACTTCTTCCAGAAGTATAAATGGGCATTTGAAATCCTCAGTGGCAGAGGATGAGAATACGACCCTACCTTGCAGACAGATCAACTTGCTCCTCTCTCCTCCCCAAAGCAGGGAGCCTCTTTCATCAGATTTTGTCTCTGACTGCATTGGAGTATACCAAGGAACACTTGTACATAGTGCCATACATTTATATTTTGCAGGTCTGGTGAATTTATCACCAGCAATCTCACAGTAATCTGTAACCTGCTGCTCCAAGAAACTGCACTGTTTGCTCATCGGTGATAGTGAAGGTGACCAGACTTCGAGTGTGACCCACAGGATTTGTGCCATTTGGGATCTTATTAAATGCAACCAGATTTACCAGAAATTAAGCCCAGCCACACCCAATCCCTCTGATCTCTGAGGACCACCTGGAAAGCAGGGAGGTTAATTTTTTGTCAGATTTCTATACTTCTAACAGAACAGCTAGAAGAGGATTTACAGGAGATGGACCCTCTCAAGCATCCAGTAACCTTCTTTGCAAGTTTTCTGAACATACCCCCTGAATTTACCTTTGCAACCCATGTCTGCTCCAATGGCCAGCTTGGCTCAGAGCTCTGCAGTGCTCAAGAGAAGAAGAAATGGAGTGTAATTCTGCAGTGTGAGCCACCAAGCTCCCTGTTGTAACTGAGGCTCCCTGAGCAATCTCTTCAGTGATGAGTCAGAGATGTGGCTCACATGCCAACACTTCCCCTTGCACACTCTGTCCCACTCTGGGAGCCTCATCTACAGCTCTTGCCTTGCAGACAGGCAGCAGCCTGGAATGATAATTGGGGATCATAACCTCAGCAAGCAGATCCCCATGGCTTTCGTCTCTGCATGTTGTGCCTTCAGCATTATCAGGAGTCAGAGAAAATCAGATGTGATGGCATCAGCATTTAGGGCAGGAAAGGGCAGGGAACACACAAGAGTTTTTAGGAATCTGGAATGGGAAGGTTGGTGTTTGGTATTTAGATAATGAGGCTACCAATTTCAAGATAAATTCTCATGGGTTGCCAAAGGCCTCTAATTAATTCCAACTCTCCTCTTTTTCTCATCAGCCTATTTTCCCATCTGCTCCTTCACCCAAACTCACTGTAGTCTCCATTGCTTAGGAACCCTGATGGGGAGGCTGGGGGAGGGAGGTTGGTCCCCTTACACAACTCCTGCTGCCAGGGACAGCATCCAAACTGAGTAGCACAAGGGGCCTTGTTATAAGTGTGTGTTTGAAACAACTGCTTAGCTTTGTATATAAATGTATATATTATATGTTACTGAGCAAAACAATGCTCAGTCATGATCTTGGATTCACAGCTAAATAAGACTGACCACAGCCAACATCAGCAAGGAAGCAGAAGATTCACACCTGCTTATGACATGATCAGCAGGATGAGCTGATGCTGGGATTTTCAGCTCTGCCTGCAGGAGCTGCCACCAGTCACAGGGATAAATAGGATCTGATAGTCCAAACAGCATGTCCTTCCCTTCTCTGAATTGCTCATTTGTAAGTATCTGACAGTGAAAGGGTTAACTTGGAGAGAATCCCTTGATACCTATGTGATGGATATATCAAGTGACCCCTCTGGTCAAACATGTTCACTCAGACCAGAGACTGCTTCCTCATTAGCAACAATAAATTCAAAGCAGATGGAAAAACTGCTCTATTCTCTGATCCAGCTTTCAAAGCCCTTTGATTTCAGAATCCCTCGGCTGCTCTTTGACTTTTCTTGCCTGTCAAATTCCCTGGCAAGATTGATAGGAGAAGGATATCAGTGCAAATTCTGGTTCTGGTCATCTCCCCTGTCAAATTTCCCACATCTGACCATGTTAATTGCTTCTCTCTCCTCCTTTGGTGTAAAGACCATTTGATTTTTTTTCTTATCGTTTCTCCATCAGCAGGTTAGTACAACACTTTGAAAGAGTCAGTGGTTAACTCTTTACTATGGCTGCCTTACTTCTCCCATACACTGCTGCCTGCATCTCATCAGGTCAGACTGGGAACTGCCCAAGGCTAGGAAATGTTTCTTTAGAGACCATGCTGGTTTCTTCCACACCACTGGCTGAAAGCCATGAAATAAGTGGACATCTGGAAAGGACAGCAAGATAGCAACCCAAGCACTGATGTCTGGAGAAGACTCCACAGCAAGGGTAACACCAGGAGAGGATCAATGCCTAAGCAGTGGTCAGAGCCATACCACAGCTCACAGGGAGTCTGGCAGGTGGGTGCTGCAGAGTGACTTGGGCAGAAGGCACTTGCAGGACTCTAAGGACTCTCTCTCAGCTGGCACAAGACATTTCCTGCAGCCCAACCCATGCCTTGCTGCCTTTTTCACAAAGGTATTTTTTCCAGTCCCCAGCCTGGATGTGAATTTTCAGCCAACTGCTTCTCATCCAGCCCAGGTGGGATGAAGGGATCCTCTTTCTCCTTCCTGTGGCCACTGAAGTCTCCTCTCAGCTCCTGAGGCTGCTTGAGAGGGCCCTGTGAAATGAGCAGGCACTGACACACTGAATTCCTCAAGGTCACCTTGGGGAGCAATCCTGACCTTGACACGTCACCATGCTCTGGAGGCTCAGAGACATCTGCCTTCCCCCTGCCCCTTGCTAGAGTCTCATTTTAGCTGCTTCCTGCCTCACTAAATCCTCCATAGCAATTATTACCCCTAAGAAAGGAGCCATTTCCACAGGCAGAAACCCTGGGGAGCCCCAGTGGTAGGATCTTCCCTCCTCCCCTCCCTGCCCTCAAAGCTCACTTGGCCAAGGCAACACAGACTGATGAGGCCTGGCAGGCACCCCATGCACCATCCCAGTCCCACTGCAGAGGGAGACCAGCTCTGCCAGTCAAACCAGCTGCTATATTTCAATACACTGCTCTCATTGATAAGCAAACTCCTGTTTCCCCATGGACCCATGACCTTGGCCACAGAGGTTCGTGGTCCCTATTCCCCACTCTCCTCCTGGGCACTGCAGGCACTGCTCCTCACCCACAGTCCAGCTCAGGGAGTCATTTGCCATCAGAGGCTATGAAGAAACACTTCTGAAAACTGGGCAGGTCCCTGCCACCCTGGAGATGTCCTGTCAGGCCCTGGCTCTTCAGAAAGACATAGAAAAATTTGTCTAAGCAAGGCAAACTGAAATGAGGTTAAAAAGCGGTGGCATTGCACAGAAACCTCTAGGAAAGTATAAGTAATAAATCCAACCTCAAATCACATTAGTCTGAGGTTTTGACCTCGGCTGCTGGCCCAAGAGTCTTCCAAAGTACAGCAAAATTCACTTTTCAACATCAGTGGGATGACTCCCTACTCCTTGCAGAAAGATAGCAACACACAGAGCTAGAGCTAGTGAATGGCTGGTGGGTTGCTTTGGCCATCAGGGCGTGTGGCAGGCACTGAACACAGGAGGAAAGCTGAGACATTGCTGAAAGCAGCTCTCTAGGCACTGTCAGCAGGACTGAGCTTATGATGCCCAGACCAGCAAAAAACTGATTCCATGTAATGAAAAACAACCATGTGCTGGTCAGATTTTTGACTAGACACTCGCTTATGGCCAAGGTTTGATAATCCACCTTTTGTCCTCAAAACTATCATGGGCAATGTACGTTTTCACATATCCTGTAGCAACACAGAGTGCCAGTGGCATATTGAACATGCATTAAGTACTACATTTTGGAATACATAATGCACTTCTAAATCCCTCAGATGCTTTCAAAGATCTCTCCATCATCATGCCTTTAAGCTGAAGCCAGTGCCCACAATTCAGATGTTGAAAGAGCAAGCCAGAATCCAGAGGTCCTGGCCTGACTCACACAGCAAGCCTTGTGCTCAGGCTGTTTCACCTCTCCCTGCCAATGTGGTACACCAGGGTAAAAGCAGGACCATAATTTCCTGCTAGCTTACACACAGAAGTTGAAAAGCTTTAGTTCCCTATAAGAGACTGTATAATAACCAACATAAGGATTTTGAGGCAGGACTGACTGAAGGATATTTCCGTTTCTCTCCGGAGAGACAGGAGTGGGTGCGTGCACACAGAACTGATGTGTGTCTGCACGAAAGGAATCTGCTCTTGCTTAAGTTACGTATTTGTTATTCACTAAATCTAGCAAAAGGCACCAAGTTTGTCTCTGAGATTGAGCAGCTGCCACAGTTGTTTTGGAGTAGCAGCAAGCCAGGCCATCAGGGTACCCACATCTTCTACTTGTTTCTACTGTGGGAGCTATGATCATCACAATTTTAATAATCAGACAGGAGGAAGCTGGAGGGAACCAGAAAACTTGCCATTCAGCAAGGGAAGGTGCAAGATGACGCTCAGACTGCAAAACTGTTGCTTGATGATTATGGAGAGACTGAAGGTGGTTTTGCCTTCCTCCTCCTTTCAGGGTACAACTGCCGGTAGAGTAGAAACAAGGAAGCATTTTCTTCACAGCAAAAAAAAAGCCTGGCCAATCAAACAAAACTGATTTCTACTTCAGCAAGTTGGAAGAGAGAAGCTTTTGGCTGTGTGTTAATGAGGCTGCTGTGGAGACTTGGGTCAACAGAAGAGCACAATTAATTTTTACTGAAAGTATTGGGACATCAGACACTGAAATATCAAAGCTTTGGAGATGTGTGTGGCTTGGATATTGATTTACTTGTCACTTCCATGTAGTCAGTGAAGATGAGGTAGGGCTTACTCTGCAGTTAAGTGTATCACATTCCTTTTCTCCCAGCTTTGGAAGCTGGAGCCAAAAGAAGGTGTCACCCCCCTTCCCATCCTAAGGGACTTCATCTTAGTTTGAATGAATCACTTCTATCTTCCCTAAGTGTTCAATACCTAGGTAACTTCTTCCAGTGCCATGGTAGGGGCCAACTAAGCAGGCTGCAATGAACTAGAACAGGGAAAACAGATGTAAAGGGGAGACACTCCATTGCTTCAGCACAAAAGCCTTTGGGAAGAGCAGAAGCAAAATCAGTTTAGGGTTTTTCCTCAGCCTGCAGTCTTGGGGCAGATTTTACTACCTGTTTTTACTTTGAACTTGAAATAAGTAAATTATTTGGTTTTGTCATTCTCTCTCCTCACAGCAGCTTATAAAGCCTAAGTCATAATGTTTGCAAAGCAGTCAGCAATTCCCAGAGAGAAGTACCAATGAAAGGCCAGCAAGCAGCCTCAGCTAGTGCTGTCATGAAGCACAAGGAGTCCAGACACAGGGCAGAGGGAGCAAAAAGAGGGGAGTGATGAAGCAACCAGCCCAAGGGCCATCTTCCCCAGCCCCTTCCCTGACTGAGGGATGCACAGCTTGCCATGATACAGTTTAATATTCAGAAGGTCACAGTTTCAACTTTTGCCTCAGGCCTCCCAGACTCCTTGGCACAGCATTTCAAATTGCATTAGTTTGGGAGAGAGGCAAACAAAAAAAGTTAGTTTTCTCCCAGGCATTGCTTAAAATAGAAAGCAAACAAATGTCATTGCTGACATGCACAGCCCTGGAGACAGCAGTGAGATGCACAGACACAGACAGATGCCTGCGACTGGCCTCCGTGCTTGATCAAGACTACAATTCTTTAACTATCAGCACAACATTTTCTGCATAGAAAATGCTTTTTCATATCAGATTATGGAAGATAATTGAACAACTTTCCATTCACATGCTGGGCCATTTGGTGAAATATCTGAATACTGTGGTGGTTTGCTCTCACTTTTCCACCACTTTCTTTTCCACAGTCTCCTATGTAATTTGTTCTGTCTGGCTGTTTCAAAGCACATCTTTATGATGTCCTTTTACTCTATTCAAATCACCATCTGTTTGTTTCATTAGCAGTCTCATTTGGGGGGTGGAGTGTGTTGAGGAGGTCATTCAACATTTCAAAATTAAAAGCTTGGAACTAATATTCTTCAACTAGAAAATGATAAAGTGCTTCTCTTTGGCATTTTCCAGAAGCTTGTCTAAAAGCAATCCAGTGCCAATTTCTTGATACTTTCCCCTTTTCTTTTACCTTAACTGAGAATCATTGTTTTACTTGCAGACTAAAGACTAAATGCTTCACACAGTTCAAGGAGAGGTTGCTAAATAATCAGGCTAATACTCCACAGGTCCACTTATTTATCTGAGCACACAGCTTTCAGCAAAGAAATGTGATGTTACTGGACACAATCCCAGTCCCCCCAGAAGCACCAGCTCCTCCTACCCTGCTTTCAGTGGGGTCAAATCCAGCCAAGAGTGCTCTAGACCTGCAGTTCATGGACCAGCACCACGTTTGATTGATGAGAGGGCTGCCACACAGCTTATCTAGAAAAATGCACAATGCTGAAACATAAGCAGACATAAAGAGGGAAGCGTTTGTCACCCACACTGCCCGTGTCACATCAGAGACAAAGGATCATTTTTCATGTCTCTACCAGGGAGTGCAAGCTTGTTGGGATATGATGGCAACTCATTGATCTTGGAAAAAAATCTGAGTAATTTCTTGCTGAACCAGAGGAGGTGCAACAAATTCAGCTTCATGTCTTCATGCCTGCCTTGTTCTGTAGCACAGGATGAAAAACAAGCCCTGCCAGAGAAGGAGAAGGAGACTATTGCATTGCATTTGATTATATTGCTTTGTGTTTGATTTTTGGGTGATGCAAGTAGGCTGCAGGGGGAAAAGGAAGAGCAGGCAGACTAGAAACATGAAGGGTCACAGTGATTTGTTTATTCACTGAGTCATTAACTCAGCAGTAACCATCTGAGATGTTTTATTGGTTTAGAACTTGGTTTTGAAATGTTCTTCTTCAAGTTGTGACTCCTAGACTCACCAGACTACAGCCAAAGCTATTAATTTTCCACTGGAAAAAACAAGACACTAGAAAAACACAAACACATCATAACTAATGTACTGCTCATCTGTATGAATGCAGAATACTGCTTACAGAGAAGTACACTACCCCTTGCATGGGCTGATGGATGAAAGTATGGCTGCATTAGGAGAGTGGTGTCTCAGATGCCAAGCACTTCTCAAGTTACCAAGCCATCACAGAGTGCTGCTAGGGAGAGGCTTTCCCAACCTGCCACTTCAGAAGAGGGATGCTTAGCTGCTTCTTCCCACTGGCTGCCTAAAGACTGGTGAGCAGAGATCCAAGCAGTTGGTCATGACACAACAGTGCAGCCAGACCTCCATGGTGGCAAGCTTTGGGACAAAATTATCAGGAATAGTTTCAGCAATAGGGTGGCCAGCTGGACCAGGGCAGTGGTTGTCCCCCTGTATTGGGCACTGGTGAGGCCACACCTTGAATCCTGTGTCCAGTTCTGGGCCCCTCACTACAGGAAAGACACTGAGGTGCTGGATTGAGTCCAGAGAAGGAAAGGCTCTGGAGCACGAGTCCTGTGAGGAGCAGCTGAGAGAGCTGGGGGTGTTCAGCCTGGGGAAAAGGAGGGTCAAGGGAGAATTTATCACTCCCTACAGCTGCCTGAAAGGAGGGTGTAGCCAGGTGAGGTTGGCCTCTTCTCCCAGCTAACAAGTGACATGGATGAGAGGAAATGGCCTCAAGTTGTGCAAGGGAAGTTTAGATTGGATATTAGGCAAATGTTGGGCAAATGTTGAAAATATCCCATAAAGGCTCAGAGGTTACTTTAATTCCCTGAATTACATTTCATCAGTAGGGCATTGTAAAGCAGTCATGTAAGCTGAAGAGAAAGCAAAGGCAGAAGGCAGCTTTCAGACAGAGCACACACAGGAGCACCAGACTTTCACCAAAAGGACATGTTAATACCAAGCTGACAGAAGAGATCTAACCACAGGCACAAATAAAATCCAGAATTCTTCAGGGCATCTTAATAAACTCTCAGACTGAACAGAGATAAGGGCAGACAGATCCTCTGGCATTTTCCTAACAGTTGGCAGTGGTGAGGGGAAGCCTCCCCATAGCCTCAGAGATCCTTCTTAGGTGACTGACAGTGTGAAGTCAGACACTTGCCAAAGAGTACAGCACTAACCTGATCTGTGCTCCTTCTGTTTAAGGAGATACTTGGATCCCATAATGTGGTTTAAGGGCTTTCAGACAGACTTAGTCCTGGGGCTGCCATAGAGGTTCAGCTCCCATCCTCGGTCACTGTAAGAGGGCTGAAGCCCAAAGCCCTTGTATTGAGCATATCTAGCAATCCAAGATCTCTCCTCACATGGATCCTGGAACCACTGGCTACAAGTGATTGCAGAATGCCAGATCAGACTGCATCCACTGAAACAAGTGCCTGTTTCTTCAAAGGAATGTGAAATCCCTGGGTGTGCCTGTGCAGGCATGTCCTGTGCACTAAGAGGTGATGAACAGCCCCTGGAGCTGCTGGTGCTACCAGCCCACCATGCAGCAGGACTAACCTCTGCTTACAATGGGGTTACAAGGCTCATCACCCAGCAGCTGAAGGGAGGCTCACACTGACACAGTGGTATTGCCTTCAGCTCTTGCCTGACCTGGGATTTCACCACCCATCCCCCGGGAAAAAACCAAGAGCAGGGGCTGCACTGACACGGGATTAGCAGGCAGCAATGCTATTAGCGCTCCAACTCCCTGCTTGCCTTTTCCCCCCTAGCCAGAGCCTCATCCTCGTAGGGTTTTGCATTTGGTACTCTATTGTGGTGTCACACCACACCTTCCCATTACAGCCTAGAGCAGCTCAAAGTCCGTCCCGCTGAGCACAGCGTTTCCCTACCTGTCCTGTGCTGGGAACAGCTCCTCTGCTTACTTCATCAGACTAACACAAAACATGCTATCAGCACATTGGCAGGCTCTTAATATCTTTGCTGGCAGGCTTTAATGGCCTCAGGTCTTCTAAGGCATTTCATTCATCTGGTGACTGTCAGGCTGCAAGAGCACCAGGGTGCTCTCTCTCCCTCCACATCCCCTTCCTCAAAGCAGAGATAAGAGCGCAGCTATTTTAAAAGCAGGAGGTGAGATGAAAGCACTCACTTTAGTTAGGATGCTGCTGCCATTCCATAATTAACTTCACCTAAATTTCAAAGGAAGAAAAAAATAAAAAAGGCATCCAAAAATCATTTTGAATCACTCTCTCGCCCACGTTAGCCATCTTGTTCTTGATATCAAGAAAAGAAAGTGGGGACTTCTTTTATTTTTTTAATAATATTACCCTTCAAAGAACTATCTTGAGCTAATTTTTCAAATGCCAGCATGAAAGGCAGCCAGGTCACACTCTTCTCTCTGTAGTTCCTTGTATCTCTTTGGGCTACCTATAAACTCAGGGTCAAAATTACCTATCTCCCTCTCACCTCCTCCCCCTTCTTTTCCCAGTTCTATAAATCAGAAAATGTTGGTGCCAGCCACCTGACAAAGTGTTCCTTCAGGGCCTCTAGTACCTGTGGTACTCCTCTCCACACACTGTAATTCCAGTGTGCATCTTTAAACCAGCATTATTTACAGCAACCTATTTCCAGTACACTCCCCCAGCTCCCTTCTGGAGTCCACATATTTGTTAAGCTACAACCTTCCCTTGTGGAAACCTACAGAAATACCTACTCTAGGTTAAGACCCAGCCTGGAATCTTATTCTAGAGCAAAATCTTCCTCCATGTGAAGAGCTATACAGGGTTAACTGTTTCAATGAGTCTACAGAAATAACAGGGCCAACAAAGAGATAGAAGAAAACAAGGAATTCAAACATTTGTTCATGTTTTTTTGATCACTACAAGAATTTTTCATAAAAAGAACTTAAAACAGTTACCTGCATGTCCAGACTTAACCTCTTTTTTTCTTTTCCTCCCTCCTTAAATCTGCAAAAAATCTTCTGTTAAATGGATTGGATTTAAAAGATTTCAAATACATGGATAAGACAACACTATCCAGTGGTCAGGAAGCTGGATCTTGGAAGATGCAGGTTCTGTTATTCCTGAAACTCATTTTTATGTCTCTCCCTGTCTCAGGTGTCCCTACTTAAAGACAGTGCAAATCTTCCTCCCATCCCTGCAATGGATACAAAGGGAGAGAGAGTGGTTAGTTGCTTGAGAAACATGATGTAAACAAAGCAGCTGAACTATTTCCATGTAGCTTCCTGAAGGAAGCTGACAATTGGTCTAGAATGATTTTCACATATTTCAGGTATCAGATACTAGACAGACTAACTCATGCTACCAAACCTGAAACAACGATTGGTTTTTCCTGTGAGTGCTGCACTTGCAGCTCCACTCAGGGTTACAGTGCAGGAATTTCTAATCCTGACCTGCAGCCAGCTCCTAGACTGGCCTTGCTGGTGAAGATCTGCTGCATCTCTCAGATTCACAGGTTTGCTGCTTTTCTTTTCCCCTGTAGAAACTCAGGTACTATTTTATTTTATGTAATTCATGTCTTAACCAGCATATCTAACACGACACCTTGCAGGTAGATATGTAAGCCAGTGCCTTTATTTCTGAAGAAAAGCAGTCTCCAAATTCACTTTGGGTAATTCATTGGTTCTGCTAACTCCTCTGCTCTGCACAGATTGCCAAGGGAGAACAATAAATACAGCAACAGATGCGTGGAGAATTTTTGCTCTTGACTATGCATCATATTTGAGTAAACAGAAATTAGCAGAAGGGCAGCCAAGTATCAACCATACTTCCTTAGTCTGCAAATTCATTTATTGTGCAGCACGCAAATATTATTCGGGTACAAAAGCTGGAACACATAAGAAATCTCCAAAGCAGCTATACATATACATTAAACAGCCAACTTTATTCTCCTCCCCTTACCCCACACCTCTGTGAGATTGTGCTATTTTGGATGTAGCATTGGGTGAGGAGCATTTGGAGCATTTTCTGAAATAACTCTGTCACAAACAAATGAGAAGAAAAATCTACTCTGTCAAACACAACATCGTACTTCTTCATCACTATGCCACAACAGGACTTGCATCTGTCAAGGAAATAGCAAGTGTTCCAAATAAATGTAAGAGTCTCAGATTCATTCAGTCAAATTGATGCTGCCAGGGTGCTCCTGGAGAAGTGAAAGGTTTAGGTGAAGCCGAGCTGTTACTCCCATTGTTCCTCGACAGGTGAAGGTCATTGCACTTCTGTGCTGAAAAATGACAGTGGGTTTAAATTTGAAGGAGTTACAGGCTGTGGTATCAAATAATGAGAGATGAAAGGTTTTACCTCAGGGTAACTGATAGGAATTAACCTTAGGTAGGAAGAAACTAGGAAAAAAAAGAAAAACCACCTCTACAGTGGCTGCTGGGAAGTGATGGTCCCAAATCAATTCTCAGTGAATGGGGCTCTTCTGCACAGTATCCAGCATCAAAGCAACTGCACCTACTAAAACACTTTGTCGCCATTACCACAGAAATGCTAAGGGTCAGATCAGCCCCAAAACTGCTTCACCTCTTCTTCTCCAGTGGGCCCTGCAAAAAGGCTGTAAGGAATGCTACTGGGATTTTGGGGAGCAGAGAATCATGTTTCAATTTATCTGTTCACAGTATGTTTGACAGATAAACAGAAAAGCTAATTCCCTAGAGAGATCCATCCAGTACTTTTCCAAAGTGCTTTATGCAATATGCATACCTTCAACTTTTCTTTGAAAAGCAAAGAAGAGCAGTGAATTTCCACATGAAGATGTCTTTGCTTCAATTAATAACAGCACATCATTTTGGACTACAGCTCCCCAAACAGTGAAAAGCTGCTTAGTTCTCTCTCCAACAGATAACTGAGGCTGACTGATTAACAGACTGCTTGCAAACCAGCAAGAAAAGATGTTGCACTCAGAAATCATTGCTGCCTATTTAATTTTTAAGGTGTAAAAATTAGGATCTTTAAACAAATCAAAGCAGAGAGAATAAAAAGATTAATTAGGGAGCTTAGCTGGAGGGTATGGTATTTATTATCAACATTTCTCAAGCACAGCTCTTGCTGAGATGTGACTGAATGAGCCAGCTGTGAGACCCCAGTATTCCCTCCCCTGCAGAGAGCCCATTGTGGCAGCTTCAAGAGCTCCATCTCCCTTGTGCCGCTGGTGTGAATTCTGGATCCACAGCTATTTTGGGGCAGTTTGCCAGCACCAAACAAAGATTTCCATCTGAGAATCTGAGTCAGGGCATGTGATTTAATTAATGAGGAAAACAATAAAACTGGCACGCCTTTGTGAAGGTAGCAAGTGGAGAAGAATCATGGAAGTGGAATATGTCAAATTCTGCATACTTACAGAGATTCAACTACTTAGACATAACATTTGAATTAGTTCTCCTTAGTCTGGGAAAATAATTTTATAACATTGGGGTTTTTCTTACAGTAATCTTTTGAGTGACAGGACTTTGACAAGAAGTGGGCCTGGATGGTTCCCCTGATGGTGGTGGTGCCTGCAGGAGGCATCTGTCAGGGGCAGAGTCCTGACCCAGGAGCACAGCCAGACACGCTGCCTCCACGGAGCATCTGCACTTGAATCTGGCTCACACATCCGGCACGTGGACCACAGACCTGGAGACAAACAGGGACACTGTGCTGGGAACTTGAGTGGTGGGGAAGTGGCAGGCAGAAAGGGGGAGGTAGATGTGGTTACTGTGCTGCAAAGAGAGAAAAAGGACAGCAACACACACGGACCTCTTTGGGGAGAAAAGGCTAACTTTATTGTACAGACAGCCCGTATTTAAGGTGTGTTACGTGAGCTAGGACAGGACAGTAGTTCATTGGAAAATTGGGAAAAACATCTCTGGGACAGCATGTCCAGATGTCCCATGGGAAAAATACCAGGTGTTAATCTGTATTATGAATTCCACTCTGTTTTTCACCATGTTATCATCCTGGGAGACTTCCTCCCTAACTGAAGCTGTAGTCCATCTTGTCAGCCTGGGAATGGACCTGAGAGTCAGGAGAAATCCAGGCCTGAAAATAATTTCCAGGCTGTAATTCCCTAGCTCTCTGAATGTGTGTGTCCACAGGTAGAGGCCAATGATGACAGCCCCTGAGCTCTGTTGGTAAATCCATATACAGCAGCCAGCACAGAGCATCAACCTCTGCTGTGTCTCTAGAGCTGTGCAACAAAGCAGACAAGAAAACTGGTTCAGACACCTCGTCTTTGACAGCACAAATGGGACAGCAAAATGAGAAATTATGATATTAAGCAATTTTCATTTGTATAAATATGGAGACATATGGATCAGTAGATTTTTATACACACTGGTACATGTGAGTTTCCAACACAGCTTTGTTTAAAAAATATATTTAAAACCCACAGAGTTAACAAAACTTAACATGGAATGCAAAAAAAGTCATAAGAAGCCTCATGTAGGAGGCTATAAAACTAGAACAACTGAGACTTTATGAGACAGGGGACATGCTCACTTGTGAACAGTATTAAAACACCAATTTTATTCAGGAATACAGAATACATTTTTGAAGATTCCAGTTTACAAAAGTTTAAGACAAGGTTGGTTTCAACATACAACCTCCATTAAAGCATTTAAGTAACTTCTCCATTTCAGGTTGACAAAACCCCTCAAATCAGGAAAAAAAAAAGACAAATGAAGGCCACAGTCCTGTACTGGGATACATTCAGGCAGAATCCAGCACAGTATTGAAATTCTTCCTGCAGTCTATATTTTAGTCCATGGGTGTAATAGAACCTTGTGTTAAGAAAAAAAATATCGTAGATCTAGTAAGAACTACAAGAAAAGCCCTTGTTTTACCATTTTAGTTCTAGGCATTATATGCAAAGTAGCTTCCAATAAGCAACAGTTAAAAAACAGTACTTGTCATATGATCCACATTAAAAATACAGCATTAAATTTTTTCTTCATTTATACAATTTTAAATATTCATTAAAAACCAGAATCAGTGTCCCTCCATCCTTTTCATCGTTAATAGTTTTCCTTATCTACTACAACCATTTGTCTTTGCTAAGATGTCTAAAAGTAGAGCACAAGATTAACAAGCTGCAGCATTAATTAAAGTGAGAGTCATCTCTTTCCTCCACTTAGTTTTTAAATCTATCACAAGGGCCCTATTAGCTGTATCAAAGTGAAGTGGTGTAAATAAAACTGATTTGGCTTAAAAGTAGGAAGAAGGAATGCAGAGTTATTTAAAAATTGCAATGCAGTTAGTGTTCTTGTGTATGTCACTGTAGACAAGAGCCAAGAAAATGATTCAAGGCTCTCTTTTAAGAGCATTAGTGCCAGTTTTCCATTTCCACTACCAGAGAGGTAAATGGTAATTTGCCTTACAAGGAACTTCAGATTCCTATCAAGCAGAATCACTAACGGCTTCATTTTAAATACACAGTACTCTGATTTCAGCAGAGGTTACAGACACTTGAAGCTCTGAAATATATTTATTTTTTTATTTTTAAATGACCTTCTTTCCAACATGACTTCATTTACTTTAAGTAGAGTTCTTCAAACTGTTTTGTTCAAATGTATTAATAGCTGTACTGAGAACTACTCAACACAGTGGTCACCATTCAGTACAGATGTGGAAACAGAATTTGGCTCTTGAAGAGAACTTTAATTGATTTTACTTTTGTAAGAATGAGTCTTTGAAATAACATCCATTTGTTTAAATACTAAGTAGAAAGGAAAGCTCTTGGATGACTAACATCAAACTAAAAGGTTAAGAACAATTGCATATAATAGGATGATCAATTCCAATTCTACCTGTTACTGAAAAGAAACCCTACCATGTTGTATTGGATGAACATTTAACTTCAGCCTTACAAGCTGCAGGATTTTCAATGAAATATTTAATTTCATCAGCACATTTCCCAAAGATTCCACTGAATAATGCAGTGTAATGCTGTATTAACACACTAGAAGTGACACATCATAAACAATTTCTGTGTGATACTACAGCAATTTCCAAAGAAACCAGCCTAGCAAACCTGTTCTGCAAACCAGAAAACTGGAGTAAGGCAAGCCACCCCAAGTTTTAGCACGCCTTTTTGGAACAAGATACTGAACTGCTGTAGTCCTTAAAGCTCAGTGGTCCCCATAAGTAACAATGAAGAGGAAGACAAGACTTGTTGCTCTTTTTGGATCTCTAGACAATGATATGTAACACCCAGAAATGCAGGTAACAACTTTTCCAATCAATATTCAAACAGAAAGGCACAATCTCCTTTTAAGTTGTGTTCTCAAAAACTAGAAGATTCCTATACAAAGATAAATACACCCTTAGCTGGAAGGGAAAACATAACACCACTAAGAATGTTTTTTCCTTTTTCTTTTTTTGTCAAGTCCAAATGGATTATCTTAATGCAAACTTACATGAATATATACATCCTCAGAGTATCTTTTTTAATATATATATATGTACATATAAGACAGTGACTGACACAGAAGACAGAAGAAACAGGCTATATTCACTCTTTTCCTACTTCTTAGCAAGGCAAGACAACGTTTTTCAGATGCCATAGGCACAGTATTTGGGCTGCACACCCTCTGGTGTCTTAGAATACACATGGTGAAATGTAATCCCCTGTGGAAGACTTGTTTGAGGGATACTGGACACAAAGATTTAGTTTCACTAATACAGCTTTAGGCAACTTTAAAATTAAAAAGATACCTAATTACAATGAAACTACTACAAACTCTTCAATGATATGCTTTCAAGACCAATATAAAGTTTCTAAAACTGCAACAGAAAATCATTAAGGTTGATTCTGATACAGCATAACATAGCTCTCTTACAGAGGCCAAGCAGAGCCTTAATGAAAGGCAAGAGGGACAAGCAGGGTCAAGTGATCACAGGAGATGCCCCTGCAGCCATCTGTACTATTAACTCATTCACGTACCTGAGTCTGCTCCACCTGTAAAATAAAGAATAGCTGTCTGCTCTGTGCAATGACAACAGTCTGCCTATGACCTTGGTCAGTCAGTAATAAAGCTAAATCCTGCTTTGTGCAGGACAGCATAATTACACTGCTTGAGTTCTCAGCAAGGATGAAATCTGACCCACTCTCGTACATTACTGTGCAAGGACCTAGGAGCATCTTCACCAATGCACTTCACCACAGGCTGCCTAAACCTGTAATGAAAGCTGCCCTTAATCTGCTTCCAAAGTCAGTCCAGCCCACCAGCACTAGAATTCTCGAGGACTCCCCATCACGTCCTCAGTCCTGGAATGACCTGTGCTTGTAAATTTATCTGCAAGAGGTCCCTGCCTCATGCATATTGTGGAGAAAGACTCCAGAGCTGGAAAGAAAAAAAAAACCAAACAACTTAAAAAACAACATCACCTTAAACCCCTCCCTAAAAATTCAGGTGTATTTATGAGAACTCAGACTGAACTTGAGTTGTCCCCTTACATACACTCCAGATTCTTGGGTTCTGAGCATGTAACCTTTGGGCAAAAGAATCTACCTCACAAAGATGGGGAGGAAGAAAGCAGGTGTGGGCAGTCAGTTTCCTTCACTTCCTTTAAAGAGCAAGGTCTGTTTAATGACATTGTTCTTTTACACAGAAAGAGTGGGAAATGTGGGATAGACAAATAAATATAAATAATTTTTCAAGGCAAATTTCCCCTCAGAGAAGAGGAAGAGACTGCACTGTTTTCTGTATACTGAGCACAAGTATGGCACTGCAGTGGCATTTAAATTCACAGCTTCTTCCCTCTTGCCACTCTAAATACCTTTACCTCGGAGGTGCTTTCACATGGTGATTCAACAAGGTGCACTGAAACACAATGAGTCCATTATAAGACTTAGGACAGATCAGACATAAATAATTCTGGTTTTCTGCAGAAGTTAGAATTTCAACCAAATGAATGTGAATAATGCAAACTCTGTGAAAACCAGTAAGTTTATCAAAAACAAAACTTTGACAGTTTAGAGTTTTTGAGGTGTAGCAGAACTAAACCCAAGTACACACTGTGTACATACCTACACACAGTATTACACATGTGTATCCATGCATGTACATACACATGCTGTAGATGGGATGCCAAGCCCAACATCTTTCACTGCATGACCTGCTTCCAGGTATTTTGCAAATATAACAAACTACGCATTGACATTAAAGATTTCTGTGCTGGGTGTTTGCTTCACACCAGTTTTGGTGCTGAAAATTTTGTTGGAACAATCTGGGGGTTTGTTTTGTTGTGGGGTTTTTTAAGAGGGAACGCATGGAGTAATGTTATGCCACATGGGAAAAGAAGTCTTGCTCTGTTGTTTTGAGAAGCTTTAGTGCCTCTGTACTCAGCCTTGACATTTGACAGATAAGCCAATCTCTGTGGTGTTGGTGAGACAACCTATGCAAATTTGGCCTAGATACTGGCATCTGGGAAAAAAAAACAACCTTGCTTAGACAGAGTTGTTGCATCCTCACAAGCTTTAACCTCCTTCACAGGCCACGCAGAGATGAGTCAAGTAGGAGATTTTCTGCAATTTGGGCACTGTCAGGTGGCTGCCATTGGGCACCAGACCTCCAAGCAGAAGACTGCCTCTCATG
>VZTT01038783.1:28652-42536 GCA_013400855.1 Buphagus erythrorhynchus | reverse complement strand
GCTTTTAGGTTCGTCCCCTGCCCAGTTCTGTGTTCACCAATGTCTCTTGCTTCTGTCCATGAAAAAAGGCTCCCCCACTCACCCTGTATTCCGTCAGCACTCAGAACTGACTGGTATAATATGTACTCTATTCTCTGCAGGGAAGGAGAAAGTCCTGGGTCCAGTGAATTTACAGGCAAAACTCAAAGACTTATTCTCTATTCTAAAAACACTTGATAGATGGGCTTCACCATTAGTATATAGTCCTACATGTCCTTTCAAACTAATCTATGATGTGACTGCTAAGGTACCACAAGACCAGCATTTATAATTAAACTGAAAATTTTATATTTATACACACTGTCTATTGGAATAAAGTAATTAGTTTTTCATTAAAACGTTTCTAAAATGCCCTTAAAAGGTTTCCCACCTAAAATGTGCTGTTCTTTTTTCCCCATTACTTCTTTTTCTCTTCAGTGTGTTGCTTTGTTCTTTGTTTTGTGACTTGTGCTTCTCAAAAAAAATGCTCATAAACCCTCACAAAAAGGCACTTTTGGCTTATAGCTTTATTCAATAAATATGGTGGATCTGTAGCAAAACTGTTTTAGGAGCACTTGGGAACAGAAGTCTACTTGCTGAGTACCAGAACAAAAAAATTTGCTTCCCCAAAGGTTTAGAAAGATGCTTTCTAACACAGAGAAGTCTATACTGAGTTTGGTTACATTTGTACCACGCTTTATAAACTGTGGCCTTTTGAAGTATGACTGTGATTTCATGTACTTCAATTCTTATGAAGCTTTGAGGAATGCTTGAGCAAGTCTACACAAGCCTTTCTGAATGCTAACCCAGTTCAGACAAGCATGAGCCCTGTGGCTACAAACAAGTCCCCAGCTGCTGTAACTCCAGGGTAGGAACCAACCATGGAACAGGAGAGTGAGAGTTAGCAATTAGCTGTAATCCAAGATTAATATAGTTTTATTGCATGTCTCTGCAAATCACAGATTGATGTGGAACTGATGGTTTTCTTCAGTGCTGATTTGTGCTGTGCTCAGGGGTACAAAATTAAGAGTAAAAAGATTATTTATCAATAATTAGCACTTAAATTGCTGCTTAAAATTCATAAAGAAAATTCATAAAATTCATGAAGAAAAGTTCACTGTATCTATATTTTTTTTCTCCCTCCCATGCTGTTTTAATCATTTTCCTTAAATTTTCTCTTTTTTTCTGGTAGAAGCAAATAGAATAAAACCAATAATGAAAACACAGTGTATTACAGCACAGATCTGAAGTGCTGTTGCTGTTTGTATTGTAATGCTTAAGCTTTGTGGGGCATAATTCTCTTTGTAGGTGCAGGAGAGAGAGACTGGCCAGTGTGGAAGACCACAGGAGAACTCAGGCAGGGAGGGTGGTTTTTTCTTCCGTTTTATCCTGTAGTAAAGCCTTTGAAAGAAGGTTTGACCCAGGTCTCTCAAATCTGAGGCACAGCATGTCCAGGGAGGATCTCACCAGGTGCTATGCAAGCTGGGTCTCAGCCTTTTCCCATTGCTCACTTGAGGCTTTGGCTGTTCATGCTGACTAGAGAAACTGATGTGAGATTTTCATTTGATTGCAATACCTAATGTAGGTTAGGGGATGTAGGTGCTAATCCGGTGCTCTTGGCCCAGAAACAAGCACCTGTTCTGGGAAATGCACCATCAAAAGGGGGCTGAAGAAGGAAATGAAACAACCCTTAAAATAAGTATTTCTGTTTCCCATGCAATGACTCTACAGGATGAAATAGAGAAAAACTGTGTTTTTGGAGTTCCCTGCAGTTTGGTAATCTTTGTTTGGAAATTAATAGAAACATTTGTGTCTCCTGCTGAGGGCTATAGTCTTATTCACAGGCACTGGAGAAAGCGTCTTTCTCCATGGCACTCAGCAGGTTTGCATGACACCAGGCTCAGAGTGGTCTGAAAATGTGGCTGTGAAATTTTTTTCCGGTGCCAGTGCTGATGACTTGGGGTATATGCTCAGTTTTGGGTGCCCAAGGAGGTTGTCCAGTGGAAGCTACCTGAATATCCAAAGGGGTGGTCTTTGGGAGTAATTGTAGAAACCCAGATCTTCACTGGAAAAATCCAGGCTGCCCCTAGCAGCAGCACAGATGCATGCCAAGCTAAAGAGGCTGTTCAACTCCAGTCTCATCTCCATTCACACGCCTTTTCTGCTTTTTATTTGTCCCCTTTGCTTCCTAAAATTTCAGGTGCAATTTGCCTTCTTCTTCTATCTCACACCCTTCCTTTCTTCTCCATCTCCTTGATCTGGCAGCACTTGCTGGGTGCGTGCAGGGTGACCTGTTTGCAGCACACATCTCAGCGAAGCCCAGCATTGCATATGGATCCATGCCTCTGGATGAGGTACTGTATGAAAACAGATATGGCAACACCAAACACAGTGGCCAGCATCACTCTGGTGTTTCCATTCTGTCACTTTTGCCTGCATGGCAAAAAGAGCTGAAGGAGAGAGGCAACAATAAGTGGCAAAACATTGTAATTCATGCGAGGTGTAATAAAAAATGCCTAGAGTTTAGTGCAAATCTCCTTATGTACTCAAGCTTTGTCCTGGGAACTGCAGGCGAGACTTGGGCCTGTGAAACTCAGCAGAAGGGCTCCCACTTTGCCTTTAGGCTATTTCCTCTGTGAGGAAAGGATGTAGGAATGAGGCTATGAGAATACTGAAGGATACATGGAGGGCTGCTCAATGCTTCTATGTGTCCTTCACTACACGGTGTGAGCTAGGAGAAAGGAAGTGTCTGGAGATCTAAAATGGATTAAAGGAAATCCATCCTTTTCTATCCTCTGCAAAGATTGCTAAGTAGGACAAAAATTTTAAACTCATGGAAAACAAATCCATATTTATTAAATATATAGTATAATCATAAGTAATATATATAAATATATATATTTATATCAGTTGAATTGCTGATTGTCTCAGAAAGTTACAGAATCTCCAGATGAATCGTTTTCAGTACCTTGTAGCAAAAATGCTGATCCTTCTACCTCCTCCCCAGACAACCCAATCCTATGTAGCAAATACATTTTAGATTTTCCCTGGAAAAATACTGTCGCGCTATCCCAATGAGCAACACTTTCTCTCCTAAAGTAGTGTTTTTTCAATATGCAAACATTAGCAGCCAGACAGGACATTATGATCCATGGCGATCTGCACTTTTAAACTCAGGAAGTACAAGTCAACCTATTTCTCATTAATCTTATCTCAAAAATGTAGCTGATGGGACATATTCTTAAGTTTATTCCTTTTCTAAAAAAGCTTTTCCCTCCTCCAGGACTGCTGGTGTTCGCTGCTTAGATCAAACTGCCAAAGTCAGCCATCAGGTTATCTGTTAACTACTTCTAGGATTAAGACATTCTTCACAAATTATGTTTATAGGCTGCTCCCCTCCCTTTCTGCTCAAGTCCAGACCTCTGGTGTTTAAATTACATACTGTGCTAGGCATCTTATCCCATCAATACATGAGATTTCTTCTCTGTCCTCCTGGTTCCTTTTTGTTCTAAAATAGATGGGTCCCATATGAGTAATCTCTAAATACAATTAGTTTCTTGCAAAACTGTATCATTTTAGTGGTGTCTCTAATGTACCTTTCTAATCTTAGCAATACCATAGCCTTAGAGACAGCCTCTTCAGCCCTGGAAAAGGGCTCTCATCAATGTGCTTGACACTGCTGGAGTAGCTTCAGTGGATTTAAACATCAGGCCTGTCTACCCAAAGAACTTGCTTGACTTTCTGACAGCTGCCTAGCAGGGTGCAGATGTTTTTAGTTTATTCCCCATTTACCACCAAACGATTTTGCCCTTAAAATTAATAGAAGAAAAATATTTGGAAAGTGATAGTTGGTTGTTAGATATTACTTCTAGTGTTCCTGTTCATATTTTTCTTTTCTTTCTCATATGTGCTTTTTCTTGTGATCTTGCAGGATTGTAAAGTTATGATTCACCAAAGTGCTGAAGGTGAGAGCATGGCTGTGCTGATTCTGCGGCTGCCATGAGAGCCAGGACCACGTCTCAGGTGTACCTTTGGGTGGGGTGCTTAGCTTGGTCAGCTCCATGGCAGCACTCCAACTCTGAGGTCACCATCATCTTCAGGATGGGAAGGGAGAGGTGATATGCACAGTTTTGGGAGCAGCTCAGGGATGGACTCTTGCTGGGGGATTCAGTGCCATCCCTGTGTTTGCCCCAGACATGGTTTTGGGATACAGCATATGGATGAGGAAACTTTTCAAATGGGTTTCAGGGGAGGGGGTACCCTGTGTCTGTGGTTTATTGCCTTTGTGGATATCCAGCCTCTTGACCTAGACCATCCCAAGGCTGGAGAGAAGATGAGGCTTTTGATTCTTACAGAATTGATAGCATCTATTGAAATTAATTTCACGTGGGGAAATAAGCACTGTATCCACATAGTAATACTCAGTGTGGAGCATATTGCCGAGTTTGAGCTCTGACTCCAAAAAATGCTTGAAGGCAGAACAAATGTTTCATAGGGTTTTGAACATACCACCACCCATGAGATAGCTAAGGCTGCATGAATGTGTTTTGTATAACCCATGAATGAAAAAGAACTCAGAAGGCCTGAAACTTTTCACATTCATATCATTCTCAAATGAGTGTAAGTGTGGCTTTAGCAGTCATTCCTACTTTATCCTTGTGTATTGAGAATATATATACCTTTGACTTCTATCTGGATGTCATTGAAGTCTAACCTCTGTGTTCAGATAGGCCTTTAGAGCACCAGCACCAAGCTCCAGAGAAATGCTGTCAGACATTACCTCTTCAACTCCAGTGCATTTTCCCTCTCCTCTTTTCAGACAAGGAGGTTCTGAAAGTGTTTCGGCCAAAGTTTGATTGGCTGACTTCTTCAGTGGCGTCAGACAGAGTGATGTCACTGATTTCCCAGAGCTAAACAGATTCACACCATCTGGGAAGCTAACACAAAGGATTTGCAGTGAAAAAGGTACATAATATTTTTACTATTTTCTGATGCTGTTTTATTCTTATCAGATCAGGTTCTGGACAATGATAATTCAAAAATCTTCTTTTATAGTCTTTTTTTAAGGGCTGCATAGACGGAGGTTTAGACTTCATCCAAAGGCTCAGTTGTGTAATTTTTCCTCAAACTCAACGAGTTTGCACGAGCAGCCAGTGCAGCAGGGCCAATCCTGATGGCACTGTAGGTTGAAATTGAACACTGGATAAGTTTAATTATAATATAATCTGTAGGTGAGGGAATGTGATCAGGTTTGGACCACAGTCTCCCATGCCCTCATGCTGACATCTGTCCCAAATCAAAAAGAGCAGTGCTGATGAACTTTCCAAGAAGCTGATGACTTATTTGAAATATGTGTCCTTGCTGTCTGTGACACAAGTGCACTCACTAAGCAGCAAGTCTCAGCTGAAATGGTTGTTTTCCACCAGGAATTTAAAACACTCTGCATACCTCCTTCAAGCATTCACTTGCCCTAGAATTGCCCTAGAATATACTGTAGTCATGCTGCTGTTGCTGCAGATGTCGCCGACTCTGCCCACTGACCTCTCAGCTGGTGCAGCTCACTTGGCTCAGCCATCCTTTGCGTGAGGCTGCATACTTTGCATCTCCTCCAGTATCTGTTGTGACCATTGATGCTGTTCCCCTCGCTTTTTAAGTGCTATACCACAGGCTGGACAAACCATAAGCAAATACAAAATGATAAGAAAGTGTAGTGACAACATGACTCTGTATTTTGCCTTTTATTTCCATGTTTTAGATGTGTACTTACAGTTGTTTGAGGTTTGGGTTGGAAGGACCTTTAAAGGTCGTCTCATCCAACCCCCAAACACACATGACCTTAGTGCTCCTAACGTACTAGGGACATCAAAGGAATAACTGACTGGTGGATGGGAATAAATACCTCTAAGATCTCAGTTTGAAATTACCTGTACTGGTTTTGACAGGGGTGGAATGAATTTTCTCTATAGTAGCTATATGGGAATAAATTNTCAAAGGAATAACTGACTGGTGGATGGGAATAAATACCTCTAAGATCTCAGTTTGAAATTACCTGTACTGGTTTTGACAGGGGTGGAATGAATTTTCTCTATAGTAGCTATATGGGAATAAATTTTGGATTTGTGCTGAAAACTGTGAATAATACAAATCTGTTGTTGCTGAGCAGGGCTTGCTCAGCATCAGTGCCTTTTCTGCTTCTTTACTGCTGCACCAGAATGTGGGCTAGGGATATACAAGAAGATGGGAGGTGACACAGCTGGGACAGCTGACCACAGCTGACCACAGCTGACCAAAGGGATATACCATACCATATGACATCATGTTCAGTTTCCTGGAGGTGGCTGAACACCTGCTTGCCTACAGGAAATGGTGCATGAATTCCTTGTTTTGTGTTGCTTGCATAGGCAGCTTTTGCTTTACCTATTAAACTGTCTTTATTTCAATCCATGAATTTCCCCACTTTTACTCTTCTGATTGTCTCCCTCATTGTACTGGGGAAGAGTGAGTTATGTGGGACTTAATTGCCAGCTGGGGTTAAACCACAACCTTATCCTAGCCTTTGATGAAGGTCACATTCAAGGGGCAAGTGTAGGAATGCCTGCCTGCTCCAGGCAATGGGTTGTGCTGGCTCAGTGGGGACGTGACTGTCTATACTGACCCTGTCCCTCTACCAGTCTGTACTTAATTGTTTCTGTGAAACTGGGACACAAAGCGTGAATCTGATTCTGGATTTTATGCATCTACATTGTGCATGTGATGAAGACAACTGACTTATCTGCCTTTGGAGACACATCTGGAAGAGGAGTGCAGGGGTTAGAGCAATTGCTCATGAGTAGGAGTGCTGCTCAGCTCAGCAATGTAATTGGAAACGACCCATATTCACTTCTTTTGCGCTAAGTTAACATCACTGTCTCAGCTTCCTGAACAGTCAGTAGGGAGGGATAAGTGATTCATCCCACCCAGCTTAGACCCATATTTTAGGAAGGAAGGAATTGCCCTCTGGCTGATGAAAAACTTAGATGAGACATCTAAGTTTTAAATTACTAAAGCTTGGTGACACAGATCTCTGCCTAAATGCAGAAAACCTGTTAATTTGGCTACTCTTCTGACCTTTAACTGAAGAAAAACATACTAACTTTTCATCAACACCAAACACTTTACTTTTTTATTTACTACTATCCCACGACTTCCTGTGGTCAGCCCTCCTTAGCTTATGGGAGTTTGTCTCAACTGAAAACATGGTGTGGCTGCTCTAGTTCAGTCCTTTTCACCTCCATAGATTATGAGGACACCCACTCATTTTACTGATGCTCTCAAAATGTCTTGAACCACCCTTGTGCACATAGTGGATAAGAACAGGCTATTCTAAAGGTTTGCACTGCTGACATTATTGCAGAGTTCTGTTGCTGAGGGATTCTGTCCCTTTGGAGCAGGGAAGCCTTTGGACTTTTGTCAGTAGGAAACTGAAAGAGACACTCACCTAAAGTGACTGTAGCCGTACCTCCCCATGCGTCATATTCCCAGCAGTGTAAAATCATGTCTGTACATCTCAAACACCCATTGCAAAACAGAAGGTCTGGTGCAGGTGCTTTGGATTATAAAAATGAGAAGTTCTCAGATGAAGGTTGGCTTTTCTCTGCTTAGTTTCTACTGGATCATTTTACTGAAACTCACAACAATGGGTGAAAGGGAAACCTCATGTAAACCAATTTAACACACCATGTACAGCACAGTAGCCTTATGGAGGGAACTAAAGTGAGGCCAAATTCAAGACCAGACCCTGCTAATTCCCTCAGGTCCTTGTAACAGCATGATCAGCATAATCTAAAGTGAGGTTCCTACACTGTACTATGCCTGTGAGCTTCCAAAGGCACTTCAGAAGAAGCCCTGATCTTACCAGTAAGGGTATTTCAAAGAAACTCTGTTGTAGAGTGTAATGAAGCTGCTGTGCCACCTGTGATAGTGTGGGGCAGACAGGGAGTGGTTACTTCTGAACAGTTTATTGATCTGTTACCTCATTTTTAATTTTCTAAAGTAACTCCCAGCTATACTTAAGCAAACAACAGAATGTTAAGTTTACTAAGAGCTGTGTGTTAGCCTCTGAATTTCCATAAAGAAAGCAAGCAGGTTATGGAAATAGCAACTTCAGCAGCTTTCCATCTCAAACAGCTGATGTGAGCAGGTTCCAACCTGCTAATACTCTTAGGGATGCCCTCTGCTCTGCTCTGCATATGTGCATGTGGCTGTTTTTGAACACTTTTCATATCCAAGCAATTAACCAAACTTCGGAGTCCTGGATGTAGTTTCTATTTAGAAAGACAAATTAAGTTGAGTATCTCTTGTCTTAAGCCTGCTCTTCATGAAGAGCGCCCTGAGTCTGGTCTCCTGAAGAGAGCAGGAGCAGAGCCATACACACTTTCTTTGCTCATAGGTTTAATCTTTGCAGTCAGCACTTGGGCCAAAAGCATTCTCACCAAGATTTCTTCTGGCCATGCTCACAGTGCTATTTGCCTCACTTTATCTCTCTTTTCTCCACTTCTGTTTTTGTCTTTCTGCTTTTTTTTGGCATATAATTTACTAAATAAATTTTAAAATAAATAAACAAATAAAATGTCTTTCACTAGGTTTCGTGTATGGGGCAGAGGTTGCAACTTTAACTGGTCTTCACTTCCATGAAATAGATCAATTACCTCTAAAACTCATTGCCATAAGCAACTTCAATAAGATTTTACCCACTTCCCCATCACTATTTTCTTCCTTGCATCTGTCATTTGTGTGCACCCTGAATTGTGCCTATTATGTGCTATTCATGATTTGCAGGTTTTTGTGTTACCAGCAAAAGTATTATTGATCCATGACCAATTACTTTCAGGGCTGCATGTCCTTTATTTAAGGCCTTGAGATGCCCCATAATGTAGAGTTCAGAGAAGTGCAAAGGTAAATCTGTGCACTACAAGCTGATTTTAGTCAAGCCTTCATGAGGAAAAGGCAATAGTAGAGGTCATCCTTTACAGGTCAAGGCTAATTTCCAAAAAGAATTTAAATAGCCTTGAAATTGTTAAGGAAAAGGGGATAGAGAGAAGATTATAAATGCTTCCTGTGTTCCATAGGAAATGAAATCTTCCTATCTTCCTTTCTTAAGCCTATTTCCTATTGAAATCGAGTGCTATACTATTTAATTGTGTGTATTGGTTAAGAAATATGGGGACCCTTTTCATGTAAAACACACTCACACATAACCAAACCAAAGTGTTTTGTGTCAAATTCTGATAGAAGGAAGACAGCTTTCATTCCCAACACAGGCAATTAAGTGCTGATTAAACAATTTCATTTAAAGATTTTAGTGGAAAACAGGTCTTCCTCCTAACCTCTGAATAATGATGCACTGAACCTTATTTATGAAAAAAAAAGTCCTTGGTCCGGATAACACAAGGTTTCTGACATTCACTCTGTGCTGTGCAATTGTTATGTTGCTGTTGTAAATACAATATAACACTTTGTTGAGTGTGCTGGGGACATAAGTGATGGAGAACCACTTAAGTGTTGAAAAAATGTAGATGCAGTTATGGTCCTGCTGTATAGTTACGCATACCCAAAACCAAATAGAGATGCATCTCATGATTGTAAACTGCTTGCAAAAGTGACAGTGGGGTTTGTGTAATGGCCACCTCCAACACAAGCTCTGTATCATTAGTTTTTGCCACATAGAGCTTTGTTTAGGACAGGATCCCTTTCTCTCTGCAGAGATATAGGGTAACTTATTGACCAGTCAGTGGTACCTCTGAGATGTGTGGGGACTATAACTGGAAAATGAGGTGGATCTCAAGGGTGTTGCTCATAACACAACAGCTACATGTGGGGACAACAAAAGTCTGGATCACATGGGGAACTCCAGTGGATGATATTTGCCAGGGCTTGAATCTCATTGACTTTACTGTCTCTTGGGAAAAAAATACCAAACCCAAACCATCCCAAACTGTGCACGTTATGAACCTTTGGCAAAAATAATCTTACTAATGGTGCCCTTGATAGACATTAATTTGTCTTGGATCCAAGTGCAGCTGCAGTCTAGGAGCAGCAATTTCTTTGTGAACACCTTCTGAGCATATCAGGCCTCAAAAAAATCCTATCTTAGACTATGATGTAGCTTCAAAGACAATACTCCGCTGTTACGCATGACCAAAGTAACTCCTTCAGTGCATCTGCTGAACTGATTTGTTTTCAGATTTTGATTTAAATTTTACTTTTTATTACGTAATATTGCTAAAGCTATGTTTTTTTATGGCAAATGTGTTCCGGTGCAATAAAAATGTGCTTTTTTTCCCCTCCTCCCTGAACTAAGAAAAAAATGCGTTGAGGGACTATATATGTTTAATAGATTTTCTGAATTAAAATCCTTTTCAATTAAAATCATAATCTTTGGTGGTCCCCCATAAGATTTTGTAGCTGACATTCATGTATAATGCAATGTAATATTGTTTTTTGATGGGATTTCTGTCTTTGCTAAGTTTCCTCTCTGGCTAATTAATGTTTCTACCTGCTATTGATTTTTCAGATCCACCCAACTTTCATTTGTTATTTTCTTTTCTGATTATTTTAATGGCATGCCTTAATGTAGCATATGTTTGGATTCCAGCTCCAGTTTTACCCTAGCCATTATTAACAATGTAAGGCTGCTCTTTTATGTGACAATGCTAATATTTTTAGCTGTGCTTAATTAGCCCCATCTCAGTAGGGAATCACTATTAAGGCTTGTGTCTTATCTGCTAATGTTTCAATTTCCCCTTTTTCTAGCAGATAAAAGCTGATTGTAATCCCCTGTGGGAGGTTTGGGGCACAACCATCTGCAGTCTCATTTTAGAGTGTAAACAGGCAGATTGCTTCCCACTTAAGCTGCTACCACAGTAGACTGTTATCTTCTGGGTAATCATAATTACATTTATGTATCTTCAGAGGATGTTAGTTACAGGAGGATGATTTCTTTCTCTTGAAAAGAAAAGTACACAGGATACTTGTATACTGTTCTGAATGCAGGAACAAGTGCACTGCAAGTTTAGAGCAATACAGGAGGGGAAAAGCATTAAATCACAAATGGGAAGGAAAGAATTGAGAAACATATCCAATAGGC
This sequence comes from Buphagus erythrorhynchus, assembly GCA_013400855.1. NCBI lineage: Eukaryota > Metazoa > Chordata > Aves > Passeriformes > Sturnidae > Buphagus > Buphagus erythrorhynchus. The sequence goes on along the minus strand of VZTT01038783.1, from coordinate 31,393 downwards.
CAAAAGGTTATTTGAATGGCAAAGGGAAGTAAAAGATGTGAAGAAAAGAAGACATGTTAAACCTTATTGTCCCATGGAGGTGAATCAGTCCAGAGCAGCAGAGCTCATAATTCTAAATGAAGGACATGAGGATGCTTGGAACAGCAACTCGGCTAGAGCAGGACCTGCATGCCAGGGACATCTGGAAGCAAGGTGGAGTGCATGCTCGCTCCTTTTGCACTTGTGAATGAGGTGGGGTGGCAGGAGGATCAAGGTTTCCCCATCATCAGCATGTCCTAGCATGGCACAAAGCCCATGGATCCTGGAACCAGTCAAGAAGAGCATTAACCTATCTTGACTCTGCTTGTTGTAAAGAGTCCAGACAGCAAGGATCATAGCATCACAGAATCATAGAACACTTTGGGTTGGAAGGTACCTTTAGAAGTCCAACTTCTTGCAAAGAGCAGGGACATCTTCAATTAGATCCGGTTGTTCAGAGCTCCGTCCAATCTGACTTCCAGTGTTTCCATGTCTATATTGTTCAGCAAGGTATTTAACACACAATGGCACACATTCATTCTGCAGAGCAAGTAGATAATAAACCACAGACTCACAGAATGGTTTGGGCTGAAAAGCACCTGAAAGAGTAACTAATTNAAATATGCTGATGTACTGCTTTTTCCTGGAGCAAAAAGGAGTTCCATTAAGGGCAGAAAAACTCCTCCCTACCTGGAGTGTGAACATCTTTTTGCACTCTGAATGCCAAGGTGTTTCCCTCCTTCCACTGAAGGTACCTTGACCTTGATGACACTTTTCAGTGTCATGAAAAGCACATGCTCAGGCAGGTAGAGTCATGGAATGGTTTGGGTTGAAAAGGACCTGAAAGATTATCTAATTCTAAGCCCTATGCCATGGACAGGCACAGTTTCCACTACACCAAGTTGCCCAAAACCCCATCCAACCTGGCCTTGAACACTTCCAGGGACCAGGTATCCACAGCTTCTGGGGACAACCTATTCAATAAAGTTTCAACTGGTAGTATTTCTGAAAATAGAAGGCATAAAGCAATTGGACGTTTATTTGTGTAAAGGTTACGTGCTTGTTCTGGTTTAGTCCAAGGACAGGGTTAATTTTTCTCAATAGCCATGATGGTGCAGAGCCTGGAGCCATGTCGCATATCTATGTTGTTTTATACCATGCACATCATCACTGGTGGGTGGAAGTAAGAGATTCTCATTTCTGAGAAGGAGGGGATTGCAGTCAGCATAAAAGCAGGTGCACAGAGGGTCCAGCTGCCATTTTTAGTTGTCTCAGGGTTGTGCTACATCAGGTCAGTGGGTGAGCAATTTGCAAGCAAAAAACACCCTCTCTCGTACACTGTTGTTATNTCTTTGTACAACGTTGCTGTTATATTGTTGCTGTTCCATTTTCTTATCTCATTACTGTTTCCAGTAAATTGTTCTTATCTCATAATCTCTGCCTCTTGTCTCTCTCACCAGAGGAGCCTGAGGAAGGGAGTAGGAGTACTGTTTCCTAAACCATGTCAATGCTTAAGTACTTCTGCATATTTAAAAATTAATGTAATCACAAAGATGGTGGGATATTAAAAATGGAAAAATTGAGAAACAAAATTCTACATCCTTGTATGCAGAGATGCTGGGGTGAAAAGCATCATTCAGGCTTCAAGTGAAGTGTAAGGCATGACAAATCTGACTTCTCTTGTGTGATCGGGTGAATTTGTTGTTGCCATTGCTCTGGGCCCTGTTTCTGATGATGACCAGACCAGATGGTTTGGTTTTGAAAAGAGCTATGGACAATTAAAAAGCTGTGCAAGGCACTGGCAGCACCAGCTTTCAATAAGTCCTCCCCATAATTGTGTGGATGAGATGTGATGGCAGAGGAAAGCAAAAACAGAAACCTAATATGACTCCTGTCACAGGCATCTTGGATAAAGCACTCTTGGCTGCTAGACAAATGCAGGCCTTGATCCTGCAGAAGCCAATTAGTTTTATACACAAATAGTCTCACCGTGGAATAAAGCATGCAGAAGTTTATTGGAAGATGCCCTGAGAAGGGAAAAGGGAATGAAGCAAGCTGGAGGAATGACTAAGAAGTAGAGGGGAGTTAAGCACAGAGTAGCAGAAGTTCAGCCACTTGGCTGACTTATCAGTTAAGTGGGTTACAGCTGGAGCACCACATCAAATAAAATAACAGGAAGAGCCAAGTGATGGCAACCACAGGGAAGATGACCACCAGGAAGACTGAACACTGGAATGATCTTTTAATACCACTAAGCAGGGTGACAAAGCAGAAAAGGACATATGATGTGATGAATGCAATTACTCACATCTGACTCAGAACTGAATGGGTGTTGCTACTTAGTGCTTTTATTGTGATCTTATTTTAGTTATTTTACAAGTAACTGAGGCCAAAGGGAACATGTCATGAAGCCCTTGGGAAGACAGACATTGAGAATGGAGACTCTGCAAATGAGTGAATACAAAGAATGTGTAAACCTACACATCTCAGGAAATAATAACTGCATAATCCTTTAGGTGAGAGAGGAATGGTTGCCAACATGAATCAATGGACATGCACCACAGACTTAATCAGATGACGGAGGTCATTGTCCCACTGTGCTCTGCACTTGTATGGCTTCACCTTAAGTCATGTGTGCAGTTTTGGGCACAACAATATAAAAAAGATATAAATCTATTAGAGAGTGTCCAAAGGAGGGCGATTATGATGGTGAAGCGCCCTGA
>VZTT01038783.1:0-23811 GCA_013400855.1 Buphagus erythrorhynchus | reverse complement strand
CTTTGTCACAGGCCTTTTATGGCCAGCAGACATAGGCAGCTAGAAAATGGAAAGCATTTTGAGCACATATCCAATCCCGAGCAGCTGCTCTGGGAAGCCTTCTCCTCCTCATTGGCCCTAGGGCTGCTTCATGTTTGTCTTTAGCAAGTCTGACCAAATGTGATGTTCTTAGTCTGCTTTTTAAACAAATATTCAGAATCTTTCAGAACATGGGTGGTGAACTGGGGGCAGCTAACATTTCTCATAAAAGGGCCTGTCAATGAAAAGCTGTTTTTTATCAAACACTGAACATCATCGCATAAGACAGCACATAAAAAAGATCTAGGAAGAAGAGGAATTCACCCCCTCAGCCAGCTGAGACCTTTGAAGAATGACCAGCTTTGAACAGCTTATAACAGTCTTCATACTTTATAGATTTGATTTTCCACATGGCTTCATTTTGTCTGGGTGGCTAACTGACACAATTTATAACTCTCTTCCTTTTCCAGGTCACTACAGTACACCATTCAGCAAACCTTGCCCTAAAGCTTGCCTGCCTTATACGACCAAACTTCCATTCATTAGTGTTTGAAACACCTCAGCTGTGAAGGGCTCCTAAATGCTACCATGTGTGACACTGCTGTGGAGGAGCGGCATCAAGGAAAAACACAGTGCTTTAATCATAGGCCATTGCTTACTGCAATCCCCTTTCAAAAGGTATGGACCTCCCCCTGCACCTCCCTGCAAGAAATGGCTGAAAAAAAGCTGAAAATCCAGGTAATAAACATAAATATAAATGAATGGATGACAGCTTAAAAAACATAACCATAGCAGCATCAAGCCATGAGATTTCACAGTGGTTTTGTTTAGTCTGCTTTGGGTTATGTGGGAAAAGTGAAGAGCATGAAGGAAATGCTCCCCCCCTCCTCCTTCATGCCCCCACCCCTGCTAAAGCTTGGGCCTCAGCCATTTAGGCCAGTAGGTTTATACCTCTTGACAAGGAAACAGGCCATGACCCTGAGGTACTCTCTTTAACACCAGGCACAAAGAAAGATGTAACATGATCAAAGCCATGGACAGAGGAGAGAGAGCAAAATCAAGTGTCAGCTGCCCTCTGACCTTGAATTTTTAATTCTTAAATTCCAGATGACACTGATCTATCATACAAATGAACAATTTTTTCCTCACAACTACTGTCCATTTGCAGCTGGGTTATATTCACAGTGTTGCAACAAAAATGATTCTCAACTCATGAAATGATCAAGCAAATTTTACTCTGTCTCTGGTGGCACTGGGGAAACTGAGCTCACACCCCATCAAATCCCATTAATGCATAATGCATTTTTCCTGCTTATCTTCTCCGCAGAACGGGACTGCTACATTTCAGTCAAGAAGAAAAATGGTATTTTCAGGCACCTACTGGAGGGCTAATTTGGGCTGCATGTGGAGAGACACAGCAAAATATATTGGTTTGAGCCTTGGTAATTCAGATCGCAGAATGATTGCGGCAAACCCCAGTTTAGCTTCCAAGCCAAGTATTTCAGTTAAAAAATTACAACTGTGGGTTCTGTGCTCTTAACATAATACAGGTAGACATGTTTTGGTATTTGATGATGATCACATGCTTAATTTCTTACAGCAGTGTGGTCAGCCCTGAGCCTCTGATTATCATTTCCTGGAAGACGGCAGCACACGTGTGGGTGCAGAGCAGCAGCTCTCTTTGTTTTATGCTTGGATTGTCAGGAGACTACTGAAACCTGATGAACTCATTTTCCATGAAGGTAGACTTCTGATCACAGAATAAGAAGGATGGGGGAGAGGCAAAGTATGTCAAAGGACATACTTCAAAGCTCAGTCAGGGTGGCCACAAGAGAACTCTTTAGTTGAAAAGTTGTCCACTCTAGTGATTTTTACTATGAATCTCACAGTATTTTTCTTCCCTAGTAGCCCTGGCTGTAGTGACCAAGAAAACTAATGAGAAGCTCTTCCTTCATACATTTATATATGTTTCTGTAATGAAGGAAGGTTCTCTCAACTGCACATCTATGTGCAGATATGTGTACTAAAAATCAAGCTAACCCCCTCCAAATATGTAAATAATAAACTAATTCTTAAAAAATATTTGAGACTGACAGACTTCAAATTCATGTCAGTGTGGGAAATACCTTTTTTCATGAAGAAAAGCTTTTTAAAGGTATCAGATTGTTTATTCCTTGCAAAAGCCTAAGAGACCTCAGTTGCAGATCAGTGGTTTTAAGCCAATCTATCATGTAAGGTCCTTGTCAAGACACTGATGGAGACATGATTGCTGCTCTGAATGGCTTACAATTCAAACAAAGGGATAGTACAAATCAAACATATATGCAGGGTGGGACCCAAAAGAAGAAGTGAGTAGAGGTTCTGAAAGACAAAATATAGATGTAAAATGCAGGATCAGAGAGGGATCTTTTGCACTTGTGAAAAACTTGTTGCAAATATCAGAAGGTTGTGCAGCTGGGACCGTCAACCCAACCTCTGCCTCCACAGCACCCCCCACCCCCACACACACACTTTCCAAATGATGGAGGGTGGGGCAGGCATTTTGAAAAGTGTGTAACCTTTAGAAGTTGAAAACCGGCTCTGCGCTGAGAAATTTCAGCCAGAGAGTCCCTGAAGTTCATAATTTAGCACTGCCAGGACACTGGATACCTCAGGGGAAGGATGCTTACCAGTAGTAAGTACCCCCAGGCACTTGCAAGTCCTCACGGACCTGCCAAGGTCGATGGCATAGCCATGTGTCATAATCCCTGAGTCAAAAGTTGAAGAAGGAACTGGGGCTGGAATTAAATACTTTGTAAATCTAGAGGTGCTTCCAATAAAGTTGAAGAGAAAGGAATAAATTAAGAAAGCAGGCATGGTCATTAGAAATCCAAGTCACTCAGAGTGTGATAGCCATGTAGAGCATAAATTCAGCAACATCATCACAGGATGCACTCAGCCAAGAAGCAAAAGTTTTGGGTTACACAGCAGCTTTTATTGAAGCTGTTCTCACTTCTTGGGTGCATTCACTTTAGTTGTGGAGGCAGACTGGTGACATATGTTAGTTGACCATAAATGTGCATGGACCCAGTTTTGCCTTGAATGGCTCCTTCCCAGTAAACTAGTGAAAGGTTGGGCCAGCAGACTGCAAAGAGAAACCTGAGAAAGCTTCAAACCAGGTTGGATCTGACTAATAGGGAAGCCACAGCCATGAAGAGCTCAGGGAGAACAGGCCAAATACTCAACAGGGTGAGTACTCATATGCATAGCTCAGGTTTTACTCCTGCTGCTAAGACAATATCCCAGGTGACTCCCCATGCATCCATGTGTACATCCCCATACACGTATCCTCAGGGGTTGATTGGCACAGGGACCTGCTGCAGAGGCAGTTTTACTTGGCACATGCTGTCCTTGGTCATCCACAGGTCCCATGTAATGGTGTGCTTATCCTGAGCTGCTGTGGGACATGGTATTGTATGAAAAAGGCAGCACACTGAGCCATTTCCACCCTTAGCTGCTAAAACTTCCCTGTCAGGCTGGGAGTGATAGGGAGCTGTCTCTCTCAAAACATAGCTGCAAGGTGGTTTTCTCCAAAAGGAGCCTTTTCTTGAGGGGCATCATTGGCAAGGGGCTGGCAGATGTGGACACTAGCCTCGATCCTCAGCTCTCACTGAGGTTGGCCTCCAGCAGGAGAGGAAGGACAAATACTTTGCAATGACTTTGCATTAAGTCATTGAAAAGTATTTTGCATTTGCAAAAGATACTTTGCAGATATCTGTCCTCAGAAGGGCTACTCTGCAGGGGATTGGTATCACTGTTGTTAGCCCTGATTTAACACTGGTGAAGGTAACAAAAAAGGAACAGGAGGCAGGACAGCAGGTTTCAGTTAGAAGTGCTGTCTGCAGCCAGTATGTTTATTTGGGCTAGCCAACACAGACTTTTAAAATATTACAACCTTGGTGGGATCTGGTTGCCTGAAGATAGAGCCCGAGGCTGTTTTAAATGCCCTGGATATCTCATGTCGTAAAATAAGCCAGAGATGTGCTGGTGTCCTGTGTCATGCCCTCTTTCTCTGTGTGGATGCCTGTGATCCCCTGGGACACCCAATGGGCACAGAACAACTGTGTCAAGATGTGTGGACCCATGAACTCTCTCCAGAACTATGAAGTAGAATCTCTGCTTTGGAAGTCTCGCTGCTGTTAAAAACAAACAGGTGTAGACTCTTTTCAGTGCTGCCCAGCAATAGGATGAGGATCAATGGCCATAAACTAAACCAGAACAAGTTTCACCTCAACCTGCAAAGAACTTCTTCACACTGAGGGTGGCAGAGTACTGGAACAGGCTGCCCAGGGAGGTCATGGGGTCTCCCTCTCTGGAGACTTTCAAACCCCACCTGAACATGCTCCTGTGTCACCTGCTCTAGGTGACCCTGCTTTGGCAGGGGGTTGGACTGGATGATCACCAGAGCTCCCTTCCAACACAAATGATTCTATGATTCTGTGATTCATTGCTAAACCTCAGAGGTAGTACCATCCAGAATAGAGCTGTGCCACAAACAACTATACTTAAACATCAGCATCTTTTCAGATCAAAGTCACCCCCTGATCCCAAGAGACTCTTTTTCCATGACATCCTGTGCAGCTGAAATGTAACTCTACCTGCTGCCCAAGACCTCCATTTGGTGATCCACATTTGGTTGGTACAGGTTATTTTTTCTGGAATTTCAAGCAGCTAGTAGCATCCTAGTGGCCTGAAGAACAGACCTACTTAGTTTGGTCTTTGTATATCCTCTGCATTCTTTTTTTGGTGGACCCCCACAAACTGATAACAATAAAACCTGATGATGAAACAATTGTTGGTGTTTGAGAGGAGCATTCCCACACCTGCAGAAAGGTAACTAGGGCATTTTTGCAAAAATGTTTGTTCTGTTCTAATATGCTGGGCAAAACTTCAAGGTTAAATGTCTTGGCCCCATGAAACTCACTGGCAATTCAGTTTTTCCACCCTCTGCTCATGAATTTCTGATCTGCAGATTAAAAAAACCTAAAACCCATTTTGTGAAATGAACTGCAGGATCACAGTAATGCTGCATATGGAGCCTCTGAATTTGCTAGAGTTTATGTTTTATAATGAAGTATTAGCTATTGGCACAGATTTTGCTGGCTGCTTTCTAAGCCCAAGAGGTTATGCTTGAATAGGTATGTCAAAAAGAACAGCTGACAAGAGCAACTTGCACACTGCGGACCGCTGTCTGCTGTTAACATGTCTGAAATCTCCTGGCATAATAAAAAAGCTAATATTTTCAGAGGAGTCCCTGAAATACAGGGATAGGAATAGATGTCTTCTAGAGCAGATGCCAGGGCCCGGACTCTGCCCAGCTGAGATAGTGCCATCCCAACTGCTCCACAGCCAAAGCACCAAACTGCTTTAGAAATTCTTACAGCACTAACAGACACTCAGAGTAGGTTTGCTCCGCATGAAGCTTAGGATGGGATCTGCTGCTTTGAGCTCTGCATTCTCTGCAAAGCACACTAGCAAGCTCAGTGACGGGTGTCACTCAGCAGTAAGGCAAAGTTTAACTCCAGAAGCTGGATTCAGAACTCAAATTGTTGCAGGTATACTTCACACGTCACAATGAAAGGATTTATTAGGGTGGAACACCATGACCATATACAGAAAAGGCCATACAACCCTTCTTACTGCTGGATTAAAAATTATTTTAAGGCATTATTTCAGTACAGAAACTCGGTATCTAAACACATATAAGCCAATCAGATCACAATCAAGCAATTGCTGTGCACTGCATGCTAGAAGCACAAATCCTTTAGCTTGGTGCCTAACAGGACAGTTAAAAACTCGGGCTACAGAGCAGTTCTGAGACCCACTGCCTTCTCATACCACTGTTTCTGCAATCATAGACTAAGTGATAGGACAGCCCTGAGAGCAGTGAGCAGGCAGGTCTCCCCAAGTTAAAAAACATTCAGTACTTAAATGACATTAAATATAAACAAAGAGACAGAGATATGCAGCTGATGGGGCAGTTTGGGGTTGAGATGTAAGGACTGGAAACCAATATTCTTGCTTTAAATGTGTAAGTTCCTATTGACCTAGCCTCTAATAGCCCACTCTGTTATGGAAAGATGTTGGTCTTCAAAAGATCACAGATTTGGCCATAGCATGATGGCATAGCAATATTTAGATTCCAGAAAGCAGCCTTGCTGAGCTGCTGCTTAACTTCCCCAGTGCCCAAGTGCTTGCTGGGGCATGTGCAGAGCTGCCTAATGCTCTTGGGAGCAGTCTACGGGCTATAAAGTACCCTAAAGAACAATTTGACTCAGTGATGTCCTCAAAGTTTTCACACTCAGGAAGGCAATGTATAAAAGACAGCAAAAATAAAACTTTTTAATTTTAACAAAATTGCGTACATGTATGCAATAACACTGGATTGGATATTCACACATAGACTAGTTTTGAAATCCCCAATGCTCTCTGATTTGAAGCAGATATTTCAAGATGGGTTTTCTACCTTCTAGGAAGAAGGCTCCCCCCTAAACTTTTGTGCATGGAAGATGCCTCTTTTTTTCTGTCAAAGACACTCCACTTCTATATAAATAATCTATTATTCTGTGAAAGACAGAAAGGGAGTAGAGAAAATAAAGCCAAAACGTGATGCTCTCCTGCAGGTCACAAGCCCGTGGTTTTTTAGCTGCATAGTGAGTAAGCAAATTAAGTGTGTCCTCTCCTTTTACTGCTGGAATAGCACTGCTTGACTAGCAAAAAGGCTGCTCATGGGGATTACCGTTTGATACACATCCCCAGCTGTTGGAGGAAGTGAACTAGCTGAGGCAGCCAGAGTGAAGTTGCTGGGGCTGTGCTGGGACTCAGCCGGTAGAGGTCAGAGAGAGTTAACCATCCTTACACAAACAGAAACCACTTTTACAGATCTCCTTCCTCTGCTGGAGGAAGTGTGTTGCTAGGCTTGGCCAAGTTTTGGTCCATAAGCAACAGGTTCAGATAACTGGAGGGGACCAAGACATTGCCTAGGAGGATTCCCATAGGACAGGACAGGACAGGACATTCCTCTTTAAGTTAGAACAGCTTACTTAAAATATAGATTCAAGTCTATCCTTCTTGTTAGATTAAGGGGGGTATCAAAAATTTTTTTTTTATCTCCTAGCTTATCTCCCACTAGCAGAACTGTTTGATATAATGGAGTGATAATGAGTCTCTCTGGTTACTTTGAGAGAAAGCTCTTATCTGACACAGCAGTTTTAAATCAGGAGGACTCACACTGAGAACTTCCAGAAACAGGAATTAGGCTGACTGACATTTAGTTTACCTAAATATACCTGCCTGAGGTTCTGCCTCTCAATTTCTCTTACAGATGATCTTAAATGAACCTCAGCTTTAGGTGCCCAAGTTTGCCATGGATTTTAAAGCAGCCCTGAAATTAACTCAGCAATGAGGTTCCTGCAAGGCAGCAAGTCGCTCGGTGCCAAAGCCTGTGTGGCTGAAGCCTTTTGAAATTGAGACTCAGTTGTCTAAGTTATGTCAGGCCAGATTTCTTAAACGCGTTTTGGCATCTGAGTACAGCAAGTGCCTTTTTGACCTAAGCTGGTCAAAACACTTCAAAAAAATCTGTTTCCCATGTGATTAAAAGGAGACTGAAAATCTTCAGCAAAATCTCAGTACCAGTCAGAAGAATTTTGTAGGAAACACCATTTAAAGTCTGCAAAGCACAGACCTAAAAGTGAAAATGGTGCTTGAAGCAATTCCGGGTGCTATGCAACACTGACAGAGATGTATTTTGTCTTGTAGAGCTTCAACCCTACAATATGTAAACATTTCTGGTGGGAAGAAAACAATATTAAGAAAAAGAAGACAGCAGTGCTGCTGGAAACATATACAACTGAGCTGGACTGACCCCACCTTTGAGAAGCTGCTCTTACAAACCTCTTGTGGATGCTGTAAACTGGAGGCGTGGTAAACTGCTCTGCATTCACAGCCAAAATCCAGACTGGAGCATAAGGCCAGCAGAGGCTCTAATAATAGTCTTTAATCACTAATATTTGTGCCCATAATTAGATGAAAGAGCAAAAGAAGGCAGATGCCAACCTTAAAAATCCTTAGACTTGCCTAGTTCACTGAAATGCTGTGGGTGATTGTGTTAGCTCTGCTTTCTTGTGGCACTGGAGATGGAAAAGCCCAAAAGGATACTGGAGCCCACACAGGTAAACCTGAGTGAATCTGCCTTCCCCTTGAGCCCTTGAGGTACTTGTAACAGCACCAGTTTCTCTTCATATTTTATGCTGAATGGGAGAGAAAGGACTACAGCAATGGTCTCCCAGAATGGGGTAGGGAAACACTACAGAAGCTTTGAAATGGAGGTCAAACGCACATCATTTACCTTTTGCTCCTCCCTCCCGCCCCCAAATTTAAAACATGAAAAGGAAAATAAAGTAAGGACTGTTATATTTCTATTCTCCTTTTTTTTCTCCCCCTAAAAACGACCACTTGTTACGGACAGGAAGCAACTGCCAAAAGTTGTTCACCTTCAATCCTTTATCACTTAAAAAAGCATTGTGACTCTGACCACGAAGCCACTGGCAAGAGTAGTTTGGGAAGAGCTATCTATCTACAACAACAAATAATAAAATAAAGCATCTTCCCTTTTGAATCCCAGCTGAGAGATTTTGCCAAGTGATCAAACTTGTCTGAACCTCGGAGCAGCAGCTTTGAAGTAATAAGAAAGAGATTGAAAACTTGCAGCCAAGAGCCGCACACACCTCATTAGGGTCCAGCCATGCGGGAAGGCCAAGCAGCAGCCGCCGGGCCCAGCCCCACGTACCCGCTGGAAGGGAGCTGTGGGAAGGGGAGATAAAAGCGCCTTTCACAGTGGAAGTGCACTGGTGACATTTTTACGAGCGCCAGCCCCGAAGCTGAGCGGCCCTTGCCACTCTGTCTCGGCAGGGCAGGGTGCGTGGGCTCTGCCGCCGCCATCCTTGCTCTCTCCTGTCTTTTCTCATCCCTTGTGTTTTTTGTTTCTGAAGGAGTGAGTTTAACATACGGGGCTCTGCCTTGCCCTGGCCATTCTCAGAAAAGCCCTCCAAAATGAGAAACATATTTCTTAAAGATAGTGAGCCAGGCTCCCTGAGCTTGTTCAGCACAGCTCACATGAGACTTTCTAGTATAATTCAGAAAATTATTTTTAACAAAAAAAGAGAAAAAACCCCCAACCAAATCAAAACAAAAACAATAAAGCTTAACAGACTTTAAAAATGTTTTTTAAAATGTCTGAAGATTTTGATCATGGATTTTGCCACACAGACACTGGCAAGGCTGTGTGCTTCCAGCAATGCAGAGTATTTAACTTAGAGAGCTGAAGTTCTGGGTTTAATTTTCAGTTTCAGACTAAACAGCAGGTCTGCAGTGAAAGGCAGGCGACAGCTCCTGAGCACAGTGGGGCAATGGAAATGCTTTCGCAAACTTTACTGATTGTGTAACCATGGAGCACCTCTTTGTGCAGATGAAAAAGCAAAATCAGAGAGATTCATGTTGGTTTTAATAAACTGCCCCCATCCCTTCCCTTTTTTACTGCAAGAATTCAGCTGCTATTTTATTATATAATGCCACAGGCTAAAAATATATCCCTAATTTAAGCCACCTTGCCAATAAATCTACAAATACCTGGTAATCCAAAAAGGGTAGTTATGGTTTAATGACATACTCTTCTTGTCATCTTAATATGTTCAACTCCTAAAGGATTTAGAGTGATGCATTTAAAGATTTTTTCAACTTCTTGAATATCTCACACAATCTGGTGGAAAGTGTGAGAAAGTTTGGTCCTCTTCAGCGTAGAGCAACGACCTAACATTTCGGGATCCATCTATGCAGCGATCCACAGGACAAAGCCCTTTATTCCTCAAAGCAAGATAACTTGATTCAAAGTGAGAGCGGGTCTCCAATTTAACAGATAATGATGATTTCCTTTTGATCATAGAATATTTTATGGCAATTTATTTTCCAATTGAACACATATACATTCTATAATCAAATCAGAGAAGGTATCCTGGTGGAAATGTGTGTTGAAAACATGTTTATTTTACAACTAAGACAGATTTACTGCAATTTATAGCTCAATGTTAATCTATTCTCCTCTTTCTAAACATAAAAAAATACTAATATAAATTACAGTTAATACCTCACTATATAATACAGTTCTTATGAGACTATTGAAGTAATGTGTGAGCTCTCTAACTTACTGTCTTTGCTGTTCTGATTTCAGTTTCCAGCATTTGCTTCAAAATAAGCCTGAGAATCAGGGAAGGGGAGGGGATGGAAGCCATTCACTACCCTGAATTTGATATCTCTGGGGTCCTAGAGCTCACATGTTCCTTCCTTCCAGACTCAAGTCTGGTTTCAATGGAGCTCTCATTTTTCTTCCCACTAATCCTGCCGTGAGATCAACCATTGGTAAGTCTGTGAGAAATTAAATACCAGGATGTGGGAAATCTGAGATTTGAATTCAAGCAGAATGTGGGTGATTCATTTTTTTATTTCTCTCCTTGTCTTTTCCCATGGTTGTTGTGTGGCAAATAACTCTTCAAACCTGAGATCAGAGATCAGCCCTGAATAATGTGACTACATTGACAGAGCAGAGGCAAAGCAAGAACTACACTAGCAATATTATATCCCTCATTAGTAATTTCTAAAGAGAGATTTCAGCCAATGAAACATTCTGAAAACATTCTGGAATTTCAAGAAATGCTTTACAGTGGGATCAGCAGCAGAACTTCGTCATAGTGATGCTCACCATCTGCTGGAGCAGACTTCATAAAAAAATTAACATTTCTTGCATTGGGATCGCAATGAAAAAGGATCCATGAGACAGTTTGTTATTATAATGTGGGTGCTACAATGCCCAACAGTCGGGCAGTGGTTTTTAAGAGCTTTTTCCTTCCCCAGTGTGAGAAAAGCATGTTTATTTAGTTAAGTCCTGTAAGGATGAACTCAAGATACTTACAAACACTAGGCTGTGCAAAGATTTAGATCCTTCATGCACTGTTTGGCTAAATGTTGATGTCTGAAAACCATCTATGTACTTCTGTAGTCTTCAACATGAAGTGCCTAGGACCATAACTCTCACTGCATGGTCTACCATGAGTTTGTGATATTCCTATACTTCTTATTGTCTATTGTCACAGCAGCCCCATGCCTACAATATCCAAAGAGCAATCAATCAATGACCACAAGCTCTGAATGGGTCCCCAAACTGCACCCTGCCTGTCACAGACTGAGTTTGTTGTCTGGGTTGCTTCACTCCATCTCAGCACTAAGGAAGAGTCCAGTGAGAGCATCAATGGAAGAGATATAGAATAGAAGCTCAACCAGGAAAAATGGTTTTAAAGTGTCTATCGCAATTGTTTCACACTGATTATGAATCCTTCACCTGAGTTGTCTTCTCTGAACTGCACGGGAGGAGGCAAGCTCATAGGCTCAGCCTGTCCATCCTAGCTTTAATGTTTGGCACAGGTGTCACAAGCTGAGGGACTGCCCAGGGAGGCCAGATGTCACCCTGGGGTAGCATGGCAGCACTGATTTCAAGGAACTAAATTCACAAAATACCACAAGTGGCCCACAGAGTACAGTCAGAGTAGCTGAAAAATTCTTGTTATTCTTCTGTTCTAAGACTGTTATTTTGGATGAAAAGTGGACCTTATAAAATTTCCCAGATGTCAGGGAAAACCCAGAAAAAATAATATATTGTCTTCTTATTGCTTCCTTTGTTAACATGTTTAAATATGTTAATAAAGGCTGAGTGTACTGCTCTTTTTCCTAGGCAAACTTTATTAGTGCTGGTATATGAAGACTGTAACTATTTGAGCAAATTATTTAACAGACAAAAACTGTATTTTCATTGATCTAAACTTTGATTTTATTTGCACTTACCTTATTACACATCCATAGCAGCATACTTAATCTTTAAAATAAAATTTGCAACAGAATTTATATGGTCCTTAATTGGAACAGCAAAGATAGAGCAATTTCCAAGAATGGTTACATAGGTTTGTTTCTCATGTTTTTCAGTGAAAAAAATGAGCAAGGATATAACCCTGCAGTATCTGTTAATAATACTTAAGCCAGGGAAAAGGGCATCTTTCAGTGGCTTCAGCTGGATGTGGAGGAGCAACAACAAGGCTGATTGTTGAAAATGCAGAGGCCTTTATGAGAAGCTCAGGAGCCTCCTCACTTTCCTCCTGTGTAGCCTTCTGCACCTCATCTTTGCTAATTAGCATTTTGATTATTTTTATTACTGTAAATCCTCAGACTGATCATGCTGGTAGTTTCAGCTTTCTGAGTATCACTCAGGAAATATCTTAAAATAATCCTTCTTTTCAGGGTGTAGTCATATGCTGCTGAGAATCTTGTATGTCTTGCATGTCTTATATGAAGACACCCAAGTGTTAGCAGCACTGACTCTTGCTACTCTTGAAAATCTCAGCCAAAATGTGTAGCATGTGTATGCAAAAGTAGCACTGTTTAATTTACTCTTGACTGGCACTTTTTTAAACACTGCCCAGCCATGTTCCTCAATGGTGTTTCCCAAGTACACACCACAACCCCTTCTCTTCTGGCTATTATTAGTGAGATTTCAGTTCGTGTCAAATCAGAGCCAAGTTCTGAACTATATGGAGTACCTCCCTAAACATCCTTTGTGGCCACAGCCATGGGGTCAAACAAAAAAACCACCCCGCCCACAGATGTTGCCTGCCCACCTCGGGCTTCTTCCACAAGCAAGGAGTGGGGAGGGAAGAGGTAGGGAGAGGTTGAAGAGGAGTGTTGTTGGCTTAGGGAAATATTTCAGCTCACCCCTTCATCCTCTAGTCTTCTCGACTGCAACACCTACTCCCTGTGCTATGCAAGGAGTGGCTTAACAGCTGTAGTCCCTGAAGTTTTACAACCCTACTTTTAGGGTCAGGTCTTGCCCAGCACACTGGAAAAGAGCAGGGACCTGAAAGCATGTCTGTGTTGAATGGGCAAATGTGTGACTGGTGCTGCATTCAGAAAGCTGCCTCATGCCCTAGAGTTTGCCTCAGGGAAATAAATGTGTTTTTGAGCAGTCAAGAATCCATTATTGCTCTTTCTCAGAGATGAAGGTTCCTCCTACATTGAACTAAGTCAGCACTCCTGCTCTTTGATTGACTCATAAACTGGCTGACATGACATCTTCAAGTGGCACATTGCAGCAGGCAAGACTGAATCCCCTAGATAGTCCTTCATAAGCCATGAAGAGAACAAATCTTGCTAAATCTGATTTATTTTTTGTCACATCAGATTATAAGTGTGTGGACTTTGATAACTTCTTTATGCAAGAAGGGAGCATCAGCACCTCAGGTTCAGTGGAAGGGCAATCAAGACACTGTGAGACTTGCTTAAAATGGACCTTACACAGCACAGAGCTGAGAAATAATGGTTTCAAAGGAAGCTGTGCTGTCCTGGCATAGTGCTAACTGGGGCATCTCTATTCCTTAGGCAGTGCATGGGGCACAGTGACAGGCACCCCAGCCTGCCTTGTAGATCACTGGTGCATTAAGCGGGGGATGTATAGCTCAGTCAGCATTTACTGACAGAATTACATGTCTGAATTTAACAGATCTGTGGACACAATCATATAAAATCATGTTTCTCCTGTTTGATCACTCAGGCTCTTTGACCTTCAAGTCCTGAGCTGCACTGTGTCTCAGGTTTAGGGAGCAACACTGGGAACACTTCTCTCCTGGAGAGCTTGCTAGGATAGGAAATGAGGCTGCTGCTGAGGTATTTCTGATTTCTGATGCTTTAAAAGTGACTGAACACCTGAGTATACTCCTGTCTTGAAGGGTTTTTTTAATCCCTTTTCTTCTCTTTCTTCTGGCCATATAGTATCTCAATTTGTTAAATTTATTTACAGCCACATTTCTGGAAGCAGCCATCTCAAAAATGTTCCTCTATCATAGCTATGTAGTAAATGACAATCATAAATATTTAAAACCTTGGGTACCTCAGTCTTACACTGATCTGGGTATTCAGGCATAGCATCATTGAATTCCATTATTCAGAAGTTTTGTCATGTAAGTAAGAAAATATTTTCCATCAGAAATAGCTGACCTCCCCTTCTAGCCATCATTCTTTAGCCCAGGTTAGTGCTTCATCTGTTCATTGAAGCGGTAATTGCAACTTCTATATTTTCTTCCAGACTTTTTCTTATTTTATTTCAAAAAAAATCTCCTTTTTCTTTTTTCAAAAATACATCAGACAATTTATTCAGTGTCTCCCTGTCACAATAAACCCATTATAAAACAAAAAGACTGAATGTCTTTTCTTTTGGAAACTACACCAGCTGCCACCATTTTGCTTTGAGAAGAGAAAGAAGGTAAGGATGTAAAGCCAAGTACCCTCCGTGAAATTCCACACATCCATGAAAAAAGCTAGAGACTTTCCTTATTTCCCATGAGCCACAACATATGCTTGCTCAGCATGTGTTCACATGGTACCAAGAGCCTACATTAGAGGATGTTCTGGTGCAGCCTATGTAACACTTATCCTGTGCTAAAGTACAAAATTCCCTGTGTTATTGGAACAGAATATTTTACCTCTCCAGGATCTGACTTTTCGGGAGTTCCCCTGGGAACTTTCTGACTCTCCATATCAATAAGCACAAAAAAAGTTCACGAGAAACAAAATAACTTGCTGAATGCAGTGGAAAGAGCAATGAAACCTCAGGGCACTAGGTCAGCTTCCAGGGCAGTGATTATTCAGTATTTCTACAGTTAAGGCTCAGCTGAATAAGACTGCAGCATTCCTGGGTTTGCAGGAGACAGGGTGGCCTTGGACAATGGCACTCACTTTCTCAGATGTGTATGTGCACCTGCTTGGATTTGCCATCCTGTCTGTGACACTGGAAGCTTCTTCTCAACCTGCAAAAGTGGATTTCAGAAGTATTCCTACTGCATTTCTGTCTGCAGTTTCCCAGAAGGGAAAAGGATGAATTCACATATGTTGGCTAGCATATATGCAGAATGCCTGAAGCTTGTGGAAGTGCAGATTTTATTGTGTGGCACAGAGAGGTGATGAAGTATGTGCACCCTGAGCCTGCTGGCTGGGGTGTGCTAGCATGTCAGCCCTGCCACACAACCACCATGGGGCCCAGGCTCAGCTCTGCTCACAGTCTGCAGCTTTGTGCCTGCACATGAATGCATGAGCCACAGGTGTAGCTCCTGGGCTGCAGAGCTGTGTGATGCTTTGTAGGTACAGAAGAAGAAATTACAGGCCACCTTGCCCTTGATAAGTCACAGTTATACTAATTACCAAAGAAGAGGAACAGCCTTGCCCTTAATGGGTCTAATGTGACTAATAAAGGTAAGTGTGATAAAAAGGGGTGGATTGGCTGGGCAGGAGGGTCTTGGAGGCAGAGAGCCTGGAGAAAGAGGCCCTTGAGGAGGTAGAGGAGCCCTGAGGAAGGAGGAATGATCCAGAGAGACACAAAGAAGAATGAAACAAGGAAGAGAGTTGCTGCAGTAAAAGATCTGCTATGAGGTCAGTCTGGGTCCGATGGAGTTAGAGCCTGCTGTTGGAGCCTGCAGTCACAGCTGAGCTGGGTGAAAGCTGCGTTCAGTCTACAAACCAATACTTGCAGTCATAGTCCAGCAGGAAATAGCCAGCAGTCAGAGTCTGCAGCTGAACCCTACAGTAGGAGCTTGCTGTAGTCAGTCAGGATGGCAAAGCTGTAAAGAGTAAACCAGGACCCTTTTCATGTTATTAATTGAGAGTCTGTGTCTTTGCTCATTTCTACCCCTAATAAGAGGTCTGTCTGCTGCAGCAATGCTTCTAGCATTTACTGTGTCCTACACTGAGTAGGTATATGCAATATATGCAACTTGATGTGTATATATATATATATTACACCTAATTTACATGCATAACTCTACTGGTACCAACATTGGGAAATTAGTAGCAGGAAAAAATATAGGAAATACGGATCTTCTTTCCTATACAAAATAACTCTTTTCTTTTTACTGTTTATTCTTGTTGGATTTGATTTTTTTGGACATTGTTTTAAAAACATGTACTACATTTAGCATTAGGTAGAGAAGTATGCTTTACTTGTTCTTTTGGTGTATGCTTTATGTACACTTTCTTGAGTACACTGTTCTATGTATACTTCACTTGTACTCTTCCGACTGGTACACTTTTATTCTATCTACCCACTGTCATTCTGACTGGTATGCTGTCTTTCACATACAAAAGATTTACAAGGATTGAGATTTTTAAGAGAGATAATAAAATTTTCAAAGGACTGTTCTATGTTCATTATATGTCTTCTCTGCAGAAATTATAAAAATAAAACATGACCTGTTTCCAGAAAATTTTGATTGCATTCATTGTGTTTTCCTAAAAACATCCATTTCCTTCATATTAGTTAAGAGTGTAACTCCCCTATATGGCTGAGTCAACAGCTGCTACAAATTGCTTAAAAATAAGGAAATGAAGAAATTTCTGCTTGGACTGTATATTTGCACACCTCGGTAAAAATATTACTATGTCATGACTGTAAGATCCAGCTGTACATTCTTTAGAGACAGAGCAGATTTCAAAGAGTCTTGTTTTGAGGTTTAGGCAAATATCTACGTGAAAGTGCAAAACTTACCAATGTCATGGAGTTATGCTGGCTCTTTTCTTTATTTCCCCAAGGAAGTGTGACAGTATGCATCAGTGAACATCACAAAGATGTGAATAGACCACCATATTCAAAGGTTTGTATTAATGTTATTGGTATGTAGATTTCCAGTGGGTTTTACTGCTGCTATTTACTGTCTGTGTGATGCTAAATCCTCAGATCTTTGGCAAAGTTCAAAGATATTGCAGAAGTTTACAAAAACATCTGTATGGCCCCACACTGGAGAGCTGATATCCATAAAGAAATTTGGAGCATGGCAGAGCCCTGCATGATGCTTAAAATCTGGGAAAGGTTATAGGAACAGAGCTGTTATTTAGAAAATGAGAATTTTATCTGGTCCTACTGCTTCTGTACTTTTAAAAGTGACACAAACACAAGAGACATACTTGCTAGCAGCAAGAACAAGAGTAAGAGTGACGTAAACTAACACTCATAGAAATCTTTGAGAATACACATAACTCAAAGCACAGGACACCACTTAGGGACCAAGCCTGAGCAAGAGTTTCTGCCACTTTTACCAAGGCAGGCTCACCATCAACCACCAGTTCTTGACTGTAACTTCTCACAGTCCCCACCAATGAAGAAAGTATACATTTCTAACTTAATCCAGACTGCCACATGGTAAAGCCATCTGGGAGGATATTTTGAAGGAAACAGATGGACAAGGAAGAGATTCCTCTGAATGTAGTATAAGATTTACATTATCCTCCATGAACTTCGATGTAGTCCCCATGTTTATATAATTTATCACTATTTCCTTAGACAGCTCAGATTAGAAAGCCTGAATGAGCTCATGTTCTTGTTGTTAATTCTGAGTCTGAACCTCCCTACTTTAAAGGGAAATTAGGTACTATAAAAAGAAATCAGAGAAAGGCAATCAGACCTGAGTGAAACCCAGCAGCATTAAGTTCTTGATCGTTGCAGGAATTACACTGTTTTACCTCTCCTTCTTTCAGCCTCAGGAAGACACTGTCATGAGCATTTGCTCACAGTGATTAATTTTTGTTCTTTGCCATGCATCTATAACAGCAAAACTGCAATGGTGTGGTACTGTAAGCATGAGAGTGGGGCCTGTTAAAACCAGGAAGAGTTGAATATAAGTTCAGTGATTTGACTCAACGTCCTTTCCTCTAAAGATTAAAACCAGAAATGTTGCCTGTGTAAAGACATGGCATATAAATAAAGTGCTCCTTTACTAGTCATTTGTGGTAACTGGAGAGATCTAAATAGCCTTCTTTCTCCTTTCATGCATTCTTCTGTGCCTCCTTGCTTTCTGCACAAACACTTCCATTACTAATGGGAATGTCAAAGAGCTTTCTTTTCTCTGTCTCTGCCTACAGAGATGCTGCTGAGGCACCACTGCAGCAGTGGTAGCATCCAGCTGGTTGACACACTCTACAGTATCCCTACCAGAATCACTGCTTCAGCAAATGGTCAGGAAATTCCATATGGGGAATGCTAGTGCTTCAGTTCAAATGCCTACATCATTTTGCCATCAATTAAATCTGTCATTACTTTGTTCTGCTCCAAAGCAACAGAGTCCAGGTCCCCTCTTTGTCCTCCTACACCCCAACCCAGCTTCAGTGCCAGGTATTTCTTCCTCTCTTGCACCCAGGGTTGCACACAGTTAATTGTGCAAACACTTGCAGGAGTCAGTGCCTGGGGAGCTTGGACACCTGGCAACACTACAAGGCCATTGGCAGCAATGGTTTCTGCTAGGCTAGGCTAGAGCCATCAGCTCTAGATGTCTTCCTCCTGCTGACCTCAGTGGAATTGAGCTCTGATGCGTACCAGAGGAAAAGGCAACATTAACAAGCCTCCCGGGAGTCTCTGCCTCCTGGATTTGGTCTCCTCTCTGCAGCAGGGTTTAGCCTTCCTTTCTCTCAGGTGCCACAGAGGAGATAGCTGGCCTTGTGCCCACTGGCAGATTTACTACCATGTTATAGTAGGAATAGCCTGATTGTAGCAGTAACACTGGAAGGATATAAGCAAGACACAGAGAGGAAATATCTTCTATTAGAACAGCTTGGTGTGTTCTGAATTGTGGGGTGTAGTCAGATCATACATAGTAAGTCACTGGGGAATTAGGCTGTTTTTTGCATAAGCTGGCCTAACAAAAGGCATTACCTCTCCTTGCAAAACTTAACCTTACTTGAAAGTACTACTACATGCATCCTGTGTGTTACCTCCACCATTTAGAGACATTACTATTATTAGCTGTGCCATGGATTCATCATTGCTGCAACTGTATTCATTTCTTTTGTAGAAATCTGATTCCTGCACATGCTTTGGAGACTTACATAATTTTACCCCTTCAACTCATGGCCAGGATGTTTTCTGTTTCATATGCAACAGCTCCTAATTCAGATTGCAATTGATATTATGACAATGTACACTGTATAATAATGTATTAGAACCATAAGGTGGAAAAATGAAAGTATTATTCCTTTCTAAAAGCAGACCTCTTTCCAGAAGAGCAATGGACCCTTTATGCTCTTGACTCAGCAATCATTCATTTACATGGAGGTACAGCGGCACAGCCCATGGACTCTGCTGAGCAGTGATGGACTTGATTCCATGCCCAGAGGTTTTTCTCTGTTGGTGCACATATAACAAAATGTTAGAGTTAGATTCTTGTAGTTTTTTACACAGGGCAGGCTGGGAGAAGAAAATGAAGTGGATTGTAACTGCAGTGTTTGACTGGTTTCATGACACCTCGTGGCTTGCATTTTTTCAAAGTATTAAAAAAAGAATAATACTACCCAACACAAAAAGTTCCAGTATGTTAGTCTTTATGATGCATCCAGTCTAGTTACCGAGTTCAGCCTATTATATTTTGTGGGTTTAGAGAATCCTTTAGTGTGACAAAGCAGAGCGATGCAGAGTCCCCAGGCAGTGCAGAGGAGAGCCCCTTTATTGCAAAAACCATGCCTTTTTAAGCAGTTAGCCAGTTATCAGTTTATGTCATTTTAAGACACAACAAGCCCAAGCCAACCAACCACCATACACCACGATGTGGACACGTGGCAGTCACACAGCACGTCTCTCACATCTCTCTATCCCTATTTCAGCTGAGTCACTCCCATAGTTCCCTTCTACTTAGCCTAAGTAGCAGGCCTGAGCCATGATTTTACAGGGGTAACAAGGCCCTTACTTTATAAGGCTTTACCTATATGCAACACTTAGAAAAGTAGAGAGATGGGTTTCATGCATATGCCCCTCCTTGCTGTAATACACTTCCTACCTATCCACATTCAGGACACACAGAGATATTTATTACATGCTGGACTCACACCATGGAAGTGTGCATGTGTGTCTGCATTATCATTGCAAGGTGACCAATACAGAAAGGAAACAATTCTGAGCAGGCACTATCCACTGCTTCCTCCTCTCTTTCCCAAGGGCCACTGCATGAATTGTTCTGGTGGTTGCGCTCAGCAAGCCAATAGCTGTCCCCCAGTTCATATGATTGATGCATTTCCCTTCTTTCTTTACAGTAAGAGAGGCCAGCTGAATGAATTTCTGAAAAATTATTTCACTTAAAGCAGTCTAAAACATTTAAATTAGCTTTTCTTACCTGAGCAGGCTTCTTTTGAACCACTTGTTGAGGCTGAAAAGTAAAACAAAGGCACAGTGAGAAACAAAATTAAGTGAGAGCACTTAACTATGATTTTATTAACACTAGGAAAAATATTTTCAGCAATAGAAATAAAACACAGGAAAAGCCCACCATCAGAAATGGAGAGATGAACATACCCAGCTCTCACACCCAGCCTCTCCTATACTTATTTACAACTTTGCTCTGAAGTATTCATACTACTGTGGATGCAGAGGAGTATGTTAAGTTTGTACAATTAAAACCAAGGTGAAATCTAATTTAGCATGTTACATCTTTCAGCTTTTCTGTGGTACTGCGGCTTTAACTTATCAGACCATGAGAGTGACCTGATTTTATGACTAGATTTTGTTGTCTCCACTGCTGCTGCTCTCTTACGACACTCTCAGCTGTGAGTGGAGTGTCCTGCTGTGGGGAAGCCCTCCCTATTCATCACGAGCAGGGTCAAAGCTCTGGCAGAGAGGTAAAGGATACATAACCATCCCTGAGCCATAGCTTCCCACTTGACCAAAGCCACCCTTGCTAAATCAAGGAGACTGGGATGGACAGTGGTTCCAGCCCTTGAAAGTTCTGGTTTGAGACCTTCAGCTGTGTGAAAGTGATGCTATGCTGACCCTTTCAATCCTATTGATGTGATTATGGGGATATCCATCATTGGCCAGGTTGGATGCGTCCACCTGCCTATGCAGGACCTGGTGGCACCACCATGGATTCTCAGCAAGTCTCTCTCCTGGCTGGACCCACTCAGGACTGCGAAATACAGTCCTCACATGAGTCAGGAGACCCACCAAGGTGGCGGTGTGCTTCATCCCGACCCAGGAGAAGAGGAGTAGCAATTAAGGAACAAATACAGACATGCTTAAATTACACCAGCACTGCCCAGATGATGAGATGACCCCTGTGGGTGCTAGGAGCAGCATGGAACAATAAGACCACAGATAAAGCATGAAATCCTGACACAGAAAGGACAAAAAGGCTTTTCTTACCTCAGTGGGACAAAGTTGCTGCCTGACCCCCTTCCCCAGACATTCTGTTTTCAAAGTCTATGAATCACATCCAATGATTTTATTCCTGCCCTTCCTTCCCACTTTTTCCTAATCCCAGTCATTATTTTAGTGCCTTGCTTGGCCAGAAGCCAACATGCTATCCCTCTGCACAGCCAAAAACCTAATTTTCATGACAGTGTAGTAGGAAATAACTGGAATGTTTCTGAATAAGCAGTTTAGTGTAGCTGGCCTTTCAGAGTAATATTTCAGTGGGAAGGATCAATGAAAATGTAAATTAAATGTAACTGATTAAATTCAGGCTGCCTACCAGAAGTGTCCCATTTTAACAAGAGATGCTTTGTTTATTTTCAGTCTCTTTGTAACTCAGTGGAATCCTACTGCTCTTATATTTTTGTATATAACAGTCTACAAGTTCTGCTCTCAAATAAATATGAGAGTAAAGAAACTATGTGATGACTGGGTCTGTCTTTAAACTTCAGGGTAGACCCTTTCCTTTGCCATTAAATTCCCTTGCAATGGAGAAGCTATTATCAAGGCACACATTTTATTGATGCCTTCTCCAGGTGGACTGCAGGCCCTGAATTCATTAATGGACATTTGCTGCCCTTGGACAAAGGAATGATTTGTTTTAAAGGAATCTCTCATAATTACAGAACTCATTGAGCTCTTCTGTATACTGCCAATAGTGTTTTTTTCAATTTATTTTCTTTTTTCTCACCTGTTGATTACACCTGTACATGTGTCTACTCCCAAACCACATGAAATCCAGACATTTTTAGAGGCTGACTGTTTTCTCCAGCTCAGAAATCCCCCATATATATTTGGCCGTCCACTCTATGTTCATGTGACTCTCACTCACTGTAGCTCAATGAAATCTTCTGAAAGAGCTGCCAACTCACCATATTTTCCATGAATTAGGTCCTGACACTTCAATGAGAGGAAAGACAATATCTGAAACAAGGCCAACTCTGGCTTTCTGCCTAGTACGTGTCACAGTAATTCTACCAGCTGCCCTTCTACACAGCAGTTCATACTTTTCAGACCAACAAAAAGACCCTTGAATACTTTCAGTGATGGCTGGGGCTTGAGCTGCCAGCATGTTTTCCCAGCCTCTGGCACCCAGTGGCTTTGGACTGGACCTTGAAAGTTTTTTTGCATGTGTTTGTTTTGTTTCGTTATTTTTATGAATGGCTTGCACAGGGGACTCTGACTCTAGCACAACCCTATCCAGCCATTCATAAAAAGAAGAGGGAAAATATTGTACTTCACCCAGTTGGAAACTGTCTCTGATACTGATCAAGGCTTTCAAGAATTTCAGTCATTCAAGACCTTTGCTATCATAGTGCTTCATGTCAAGAGGTCCTTGGCAGTGCTTGCTTACTGCATGTTAGGTTTGCACTGGACTTGGGATCTGGAGTTCAGCAGATGTTATGCTTGCTCCCTTAAATGGAAGAAGTTTAGCTATGCAAGCCCAGAAGCAGGGCTCAGTCCCTCAGCCACTATTAGTGGCACACACCACTGACACACTGGGAGCTGTGCCCACTCATGTCACATTGAGGGCTCCAGCTTGTGGCAGCTGAATCACTCCAAGTGCCAATTTTCAAAGGCATTGCTTTTCCTGCTTCAGCCTGGCTGAGTGAGGAAGATGGTTGGACATATACATCCAGTAAGGTCCAGTCCTATGAGGACTAGTGCCTGCTCACTTAGGTCACCCAGACCAGAAGAACTGAGGTATTCAGGAATAATAAGACATTTCCCAAGCACTTCTTTAATCTCTTTAACTGTTGTGGATGTGATGCCTTTGGAACCACTGTGACACACTGTAGATACTAATGCTTCAACTTGCTAAACTTGGTGTTTAATGAGTTAAAAGGTCTTTTCAGGGCTTTGAAAGTGATACCTCTGATTCACAAGTGTAGCATCTGCATGTTCAAATAACTGGAAAGAACAACGATCTGCCTTGGTTATGGAAAAGACTGCAACTATAAGATAGCCATGGACAAGAGATTTTAAATAGGTGCTCTGGAGCAAAATGAAGCTGTAAGCAAGAAACAAGAGCTCTGAATTATTACGTAGTGTCCCTGCTAGGAGCCTGCAGAGTAAGATGGTAGAACTTCTACTCTGTCAGAGGCTCTCTCACTTATGTAAGCCATCTTAAGAGATTTGTGCAACACAGAGCTTTCATATTTCATTTTTATCCTAAGTTGGAAAAACAGCTACTGTACACTGCATGTACATCAGCTGATACATACAGTTCCATACACTTGAAAGCAAACTTCAGGGTTTTTTACATCATATGCAAGTACAAGTCAACACTAGGTATCCTTTTAAAATATATATGAGACAGAAAGAACAAGTGACAGTGTTGGAAAAATCCTATGATCAAGTCACTTGAACATCTATCAAACAAGAACAAATCCAAAATGCATCAGTATTTCTTTTGCCATATTTAAAATATTAAGTATGTGAGCTAA
>VZTT01038782.1:1663-16191 GCA_013400855.1 Buphagus erythrorhynchus | reverse complement strand
TTTCAAGCCACATTGAAATTGTCTAGAGAAAAGAATCTCTATGGGAGACAGCACACATACTTCTTGTCTCCCTGCCTCTGGGCAGCCTAGCATAGCACTGCATCTTAGTCATTAGCAAGGGAGAGAAGGAAATCAGTACTTCCCAGTTCTGGAAAAGAAAACCACTAAAGAAAAAATACACTTACTAGATTCCACAAACTAATAATGAAAGGTTTGTTTGATCACCAACAACTTACTCCTGACCTCATGAACTGGAAAATATTTACTGTTGTCCTTGGGTAAGTTTTGTCAGTGGATTGTTTCAGGGTTTCTTGGGATGCATGGAGTGACTTAAAAGGTGACTTGCTTGGATTTTAAAACTTTTATTTATTCACTACACTTCAGTTTGCTAATTATTTAGCCTAAGTAGAAGCNTAAATAAAATAATGTGTTATTTTCATGCATCTTTTCTATCAAATTGATATTTTAAGGTACATTTATTTTTGCATTTACCTGGCTTGAAGTTACTAAAACTGCTTTATAAGTCCAAAGCTGACATTTCCTAAGTAAAAACTTGCCTGCTAAATATAAGCTTTCTTGCTAAATTGAAAACTAAATTATTATGGTAAATGTATGAAATTATTTGAAATTGGATGTATAGTGTTATTATTGTACTGCTTTTTAATGAGGATGTGAAAGAAAGAATACTGATGGAATAATTTATCTAACTCTGTACAGTGCCAACTACTTTGTAACTGCTATCAAAGTTTAGGAAAAAGGGATCAGCTTCTTTCCAAAAAGAAGTTGAAAAAAATCAAAGTACTTAGGAAAGGACTGAAGATGAAAAGGAACAGAAGTTTTGTGTGCAGTTTTTAATGGTGGTAACTTGATTTTCTGACAAAACTTTTAAAGAATTATACATGATCATGTGCTATTTTTGGAGAATTATAAGAATCAAATAAATCTGTCAGGAAGTCAGATAAGTAGTACTTGAACACAGAATTATCACTCTGGTAACTTACATCAATCTTAGAAGGTGATTCGAACTGTCTTGCTGGTAGATTTGAAAACTGTGTGGAATATATCCAGTCAGTGGCCATATGGCATGCATCCACCTTCCAGCATGAAAGCCAGTATGTGGCACTAATGTGTATTTCAGAGGCAGGCTAACTTCCAAATGGCTGAAGGATATCAGCCAGCTGCCTGCATGGACAGAGAGAGAAACCAAAACGCAAGGGGAGAGCACTGCTGAAATCCTTGAGGTCTCCTGTGCCTTTGCACCATTTGCCTTATAGAGCTCTGAGCAAAACCAAACAGGAAAGATCAAAGACCTCTTGCACTGCCAAATATTTTGTGGCCTCTGGGAGTTTGAGAGTTGAACTGTGAGACCTGTGTGGTATGTGAGAGGGCTGGAAAGGATTGCTTCAATTCGGAAGGCAGTGACAGCGCTGCTGGATCTCAGTAGCCTGCTGAGGTGCCAGACGGCCTCTTCCTTGGAGCTTAAAAAGGACAAGTGAAGTGATCCAAGAGCTAGTAAGTTTATCCATTAAGGTCAGGTGAAGTACAAACTCCCTAATTACATTGCTTACCAGAAGGAGGGGAAAACACTCTGTGGAGTTTGTGAAATCAGAGTTATATTTTCCTCTTTCAAATATATCGTCCAGTCTTTAAAAGTTCACTGTGATAGTTTTCCTTTTTTCATCCTGTACTTTAGAAACAGGAAAATACTTTGTGTCTAGGCATTAGAAATCCTCCTAATGCTGTCCGAAGGTGGCCGGGGCAATAAAGCACTCTGATACTTTTTTTGTTTGACAGACTTTTACCTTACTTAAATACAGCTGGAGGGTTTGTTGTGAGGATTTGTTGTCGTTAAGGCATTCTTTTTGCTTGCTCCTTGCACCCAGATCTTTGTTTTCTGTAGTAATTGTGGTGATCAAATCCTTGGGATGCCTTTCTCCCATGGGTTCATAGTGTGTTTGGAGTGAAAGATGTGCTGCTTTGCTACAACGGTACCAATCAGACCAGCTCCAAAAAAAACCTGTTGTGAATTCTGCTTTCAACTTCTGTTGCTGCTCTCTGGCCAGAAACCCTACTCACTTAAGAGGCTGCTCTTTTTCCCCTTCTCCCTCCTCCTCCCTGGCTTATCCTATGACTTTCTCCTCTCCTCCTCCTCCTTCTTTTCTGAAACTCATTGTTCTTAGATTGAAAGCAGACACCAAAACCACCACAACCTGTTTTCTTTGATTTGAAGCAGCCCTTCCTGTGCATTCTGTGTATACAGAATGGTTTGCTAGCGGTTCAGATGAGCCACCGTTCACTGGAGAGAGCAGGAAGGACTACAACATGTGCATGCTGAAAAATTCTTTATGAGGAGAAATTGAACTAATCATAATGCAAAGATTACTCCTGACCTTAGAGGTCCCTCAGGAGCAGAGCACCACCACCAACAGGGCATCAGCTGTGAAAAAAAATCCCTTAGGATCTCACCATGTAGTGGGTGGCAATGTCTTCTGACCAAACTGGATTCAGTGCAATGACATAAGAGGATTTTTATCACTGCTAAATTTTAGACTATATTAACAATGCAGACATACATTGCCACTTGATCAGTCCTTAAGAGCAGCTGAAAAGTTTCAGTTCCCAATTAAGACTCAGCAACAAGGTCACTTCTGAGTCAAGTCTAGTTTTATCAGATGTGAGTCATCAGAAAGACATTAGACCCCAATGAAGGACAAGAGAATGTGGTTTTTCCAAGTAACTCGGTTCATTATATGGTGGATTTGACTTTGATCATATTTATTGTTCTTTTTTTTTAGTCTTTTAGAGGAGTCGGTCACAACTGAGTCTGTGATTTGTGTTGTGAAGGAAGAGTGTGAGTCAGTTTTTATAAAAACAGCACCAAAATTATCTTTATTAGGCAAATACATCAAGGCAGTTAGTTTTTCCTCCCACAGTCAGGTACGGAAGATTTTCAGCTTTGTGAATAAAAACCTGTGACTGCCCGAATGATGCAGATCCTCACTTTTTCTGCTGTTTGGGGCTCCTTGTTACATGTTTCATCCCAAATTGAACGGTTTTGCATTGAAGGGTACATTCCCAGCCCTTCCAGGTAATCTGACTAAATTCTTTTGTATCCTAAATGATGAAACACAGTAGCCATGAGAGTTTTCAATAAAAGCATTCACTCCTCTGTGAAACTTGCTCCCTCTGGTGTTTCAGCAGAGCCAGTGCTTGATGACTTTTAAATGCAGAGTTTTAATTTAATTACAGAATTATAATTTAATTATAGTAATGAGGGTATCATAATCTGTAAAATTATTATAAAAACTTACTGTATCTTACTTAAAAAAAGAAATTGTTTCCATAGAAACACTCAGATGTCATTGCAGTGAATGCAAAGAGCCACACACGTACCTTCCCATCTTGGTCTGAATGCTGTCTTCCCTATATATAATAATTTCATTTTACTATAGTATTTCATTGCATTCCCAAGTTTTATGGGTTTAAAGAAAAATAATTTGTCTAAATTTTGATGCTTTATTTAGTAAGTACTTGTTACTTGGGTTTTGTTTTTGTTTTGTTTTGTTTTGTTTTTTATAATATAAAGCTATTTGTAGCTGTCAAGCTAGAAAAAAAATGGCATGTAAGCATGCTTCTGATTTAAATCGTTCCCAGTTCTACTGTGTTATAAATTGGACATGTTCTTACAACTCAAATAAGATTGACTGGATAAAATATAAGGCACATATCATGTAGGCAAAAATTGTACATAGCAATTGAAGTGTTTCTTGCATGCCTAAAATTGTAAGTCACTCAGACGAGCTTCTTACTGCACTGTGGGGAAATGCTGCCACCTGTTTGGTTTAGCTCTCTGCACTTAATTAGCCAGAATACTTCTCCTGGTCTAGGACTCCTGCAGTCTTCTTTATATCCATTTTGTTTGGCTCAAGCAAAGTGTATTTTAAACAAGCTGGAAAGGAAGAGTTTAAACTTCCCAGGTGAGCATTGTGAAAGGTGTTTTTAGGTTGGCATGTTACGTGGGGCATGTTGCTGAGCTTGCAAATGGCATAAAAAGTTACAGCCTGTCAGGTGAGATGGAGTGACTGATTGTATATGTGTACATTAAACCTGTCCCCACAGTGAAATAAAACACTCGTCTAAATGAGGGAGTAAAGAAAGCAGGTACAGGTTCTCGTCTGCCAGATGCTAAGATTTGCTTATTTGATCTCTTGTAATCATCTGCAACAGAAATCAAAATGAGAGCAGGAGTAGGAGCAAAATCAGCTTGTGTCTTTTGAGTGAATAAAATACTATTAGCTGATGCTCAGTCTCTTATATTGCGGAGTGTAAGATCCTTGTAAACCCTTATGCCACTGAAGCCAGTGTGAATTTTGTCATGGGACTATGAACAAATCTTTAAGAGGCATACTTCCATCAAGCTATAAAATATCTTACTGTAGTACACAGTCAGCTATGGTCAAATACCAACCAAGAAGGACTTTTATTACCACAATGTTTCTGGTGAGCTAATCATGAAAGAGCATGAGGTTTAATAGAAATTTTAAGAAAACTCTTATTATAAACTCTATTTTTCTTTTCATAACAGCATGTGATGCTGTACTCATACTTTCTAATAATGCATTTCTGTAGAATGACTGTACATGTGGAAAAAGCCATAAGTAATTCAAATGCCTATTCAAATGCCTATTAAGTGAGCACATAAGACTTTACAGTCCTTTCTCTAACGATTCTTGAAGTCTTTATGTATAATTTAAAGTTTCTTTAAGTATAGTTACTGTTTTATTCTGTCCACTAGGCCATAAACTTAGAACTATAAGGGTAATCATGGTATTTTTCATATAAGTGTATTTATCTTTCTCTACAAATACATCTTACATGCATGTGTGTAATATGTGCAAATTGGATTTTATTTTATAGCAATTTTTAGCAATGAATACAGATATGAGTAAATTCTTGAGAGAATATCTCTCAGACATATATCTGCTTATGCTGTTGACAGAGTTGTCTTTGATACTCAAATTGTTTCTAATGCCTGAAAAATTGCACTTAAAATGGAAAAAGAAAATATTTCTTTCTTTTTTCTTATCTTGAGTCCTTATACAGCAGAGAAATTCCTTTTAAAAAGCAGCTGTGATATATCCACTATTGCTGATATAATTTAACATTGGTCCTGATAGGAATGTTTTAATGAAAAAAACATACTTTGTGTCATATATCACTATAGGTTTCACTATATCTGAAACCAGCATTCATTCTAGAGGCATTTCCATATTAAATTCATTTCTTCCAGGAGAAAGGTAGTAATAAAAGAAAGCTCACACAAGAAATTATATTAATAAGAATACGCAAGGATCTGACATTAATGTTCAGATGTTAGTCCAAAAAAATAATGAGGATGTTGTCTCATTTTTGCAGAATGTAAGGTGCTGAATGCAAACATGGTGTGCATATGTCATTGGCTTTGGCAGGAATGGTAATTTAAAGACTAAAGGAGAAGTAGGTCTCCTTATGTCTTGTGTTCTTGGAACTTAATAACCAGTCCCACAATCTGGAAAACAAAAGAGCTGTTTGTATGTCATCTAGTTTCTTCATAAATATTCAGGGAAGACTTTTGTTGCCCTGTGGAAACTGCCTCTACAAACATTTTAAATATACAAATATGAATTGCTCATGCAGTCTTTGCTTTCATAAATACTCCATCCTGTTTGGATAAGCCCCATGTAAGTGGAATTTGAATGGCAGGACTTCCTTCCTTGCAGCCTAGCAAGGGTTCAAGTGGTAACCAGGCACTTGCTTTCTGCTTTTTCTCATCAAACTGTTTAACTGAGGTTGTATTGAGAGAGCAAGAAAATTGGAGCAAGGCTGTTGGTGGTGGAGGTGCATGGAAATCTCCTGCTCCGCAGCCTACCCACCCATGTGAACAGCATGACCAGGAGTGCCCACTGCTGTGATGAGCAGGGTGGGTTCCCAGCCACCCACTGCCTGGTCTGCCAGCCACTGCAAGAAATCTGAAACACTGAGTCCTGTAAAGTTTGCATTAACAGAAACAGCAACAGCATTTTAGGATATTCTCTGTAAATACACTAGAAATGTAAGAGATACTCTATAGTCACTTAAATATTTTGAGGGAGATTTGAAACTGCGTGATCTTTAAGGTGCCTTCCAATCTAAACCATTCTACAATTCTGGTTTTTTATATCAAATATATAAATTGCCTTTAATTTCCAGAATTTTCTGCTAGTAGCTGCAGAGATCCATACAAAAATGGCTTCAAAAGAGGCCAAGAGTTCTCATCTGTTTGATGCGTTGTTTAGATAATGTTAAAACACATGAAGAATCAAACCAGGAGAGATAAGAATACAGAATCACAAACAGAGCACTCAGAAAAATTTTCTTCATAACTTAAATAGATTTCTCTGGACTTTAAACTCCAAAGTTCTTGCTGACAGCTTGATCAGCAACGACCTTTTCAGCACTAGGTATAATTTTAAGTAATTTCTTCTTTTCCATTCTCCATAAGAGAGTGATGAACTCAACATATAGGCTTTGCATAAAATAATTTCATTTAGTTGTGCCATTTTTAAAGCATTCTTAATGAAGGCTGTACATCTTGTTAAATTTCTGGAAAGCAGCCTTTTTTCTTTGTTCTCAAGCTGATCGCTTGGCCATAAAATAATGAAGTCTTTGTGCTCATAAAAATGGCATTAGGGAGTGCTCCTCTCTCAACCTTCTTGTGACAAATGAGCTGGTACAAATGGGAAGGGGATGGTCTGCAATGAAAGTAGCATGAAGTCAGCATGCTGTCTGTATCTATATCTCTTTTGTTTGGATAAGTTTCAGACTTCTTGTTCAGGTTAGCAAAAACTGTGATTAACAGAGCTGTGCTGCTGCTCTTTGCTGACTTCATTCCTCTTACTGCCTACTAGTAAATTTTTTTGATGTGACTCTAATATGTATAATGTGTCATTATACATACCACATCGATAAACGTGAACACTAGCATCACT
The DNA here is from genome assembly GCA_013400855.1 of Buphagus erythrorhynchus. Lineage (NCBI taxonomy): Eukaryota > Metazoa > Chordata > Aves > Passeriformes > Sturnidae > Buphagus > Buphagus erythrorhynchus. The sequence continues at coordinate 9,184 of VZTT01038782.1, read as the reverse complement.
CATTAAAGCAACGGATGGAGGTGGGGGTGCATATTCATTGATAATGTGTAATCACAGTACTTGAAGGAACTGTAGAAAATAACTTGCATTTAGCACACCATTGCCAAAAAGGTGGTTTAGGTGTTCCTAACAGATGGCTTTCTAGCCTGTTTTTAAAGACCTGCACTGACAAAGATCATACAGGCTCCTTGGTAGCTCTTCCAGTGCATCAGTACCACTCAAATCAGAACTCTTTTTATCATTTCTAATCTAGGTTTATGGAAGTGTAAGATTATTGCTTTTTGACTCGTTGTCCTTGGTCTCAGAGGACAGATTATTCTTTTTTTCTTTTTTTGCCCCAAGCATGAGCTTTCTACATGTTTGAAGACTGTTGTTATTTCCCTCTTAGATTTATCTTTAAGCTGGCAAATCACCCAGTGTTTTCCATGAAGCCTTCCCCCCACACCCATGTCCTGACCTCTGCCGCTTGCTGTTTGAGGACCACTGCCTTTTGTGGCCGTGGAACTGCACGTTTCGATTCTGTTCCGTCTTTTAAAAGTTTTGTCATTAGAAATTTAAGAAGGTTTCAATAACTAAAGAAAAGAGGAAAAAAAATAGCTGGGATTTGTGGTCCCGACAGCCATGGTGTGACAGTTCTTGTTAGCGGGAGGCTGCGATGCTTTGGGGGTGACGGCGGTGCAGCCGCGTCTGCGGTTCCGCTGCCACTGCCGCTGCCGGTGCAGGTGCCGGCGCCGCTGCCGGTGCCGGTGCCGGTGCCGGTGCCGGTGCCGGTGCCGGTGCCGGTGCCGGTGCCGGTGCCGGTGCCGGTCCTGCGGGGCTCCCCCTCGCTAGATGGCACCACCGGACCGATGGACCGCTCCGGGAAGGCGCGCCGGGAAGGATGAGCTCCTGCTCCGGGAGTTGCTCTCTCTCTTTCCAGCGCTGTGTGGCTGGACTATGGAGATGAAGAACAAATAAGCGCATGTGGAGGCCTTGCTTCCTCCAGCTGTGCCGGCTTCTTAGAGATCAATGAATAATGCCTTTATTCTGCGTTTCACTGCGCAGTCTGAATGTTCTCTGACTCCTTGTCATTTAAGCTCTTTGAGTCTTATCCTGATGGCCCTTCTTGGTACATCTTCCTGTTAATATTTCTTTAATACACAGGGACTGAAAATACACTTCTGCAACCAGATTTATGCAGCTCCGTAGGCAAGAACCATGAAAAGCACTTGATATGTGTGTGATTTGAGAGCTGTAGCTAGGGTGAGATCCCAGGCAAGAAGGGTAAGGTTTTCATTTTATGTATTAAAATGTGATGGTAAGCATAACAGCAGGTGGTACATCACCTACAGCAGGAGTAGTTATTGTTGAACACTACCTGTAAGTTATAAAAATAATGAGGTCACAGAAAGCACACGACTGGTATGCACAGGGTAGTCGTAAACGTGAAAGGTGAATAGCCTGTTGCAAATCTCCCCTGGTCACACTCTTCTGTAATGTCTTATTTTCTGATAGGTTTTTCTGATACAATTGTAAATGCCTCAATTTATACAGAGTTCTTCTCCCTACCTCCTTCTTGTGGTGCTTGTTGCTTGCAGTTTCCCACTGCCCATCAGATTGTTCTTGAAGTGTGCATGTGGCATCTGTATAGTAGTGTTATGTAGGAAGTAAAGTGAGTCTGTTTACAACTCTTAGTCCATCTGTACCCATTTGGAAAGTTTGCAGCTGCAGACCCACAGGTTGGCATTAACACCACTTGTTCTTGTAGGTGCCCAGTGTCTTGGGAGACAGAAAAGGATTATTTCTTGTTTCAAGAAAAAATACTGTTTTTCTTTAATATACATATATATGTATCTCTGTTTGTGTGTTAGTTATATTTGCACATGTGCAAATATAAGAGGTAGATGATGCTGTTGCTTCCAGGAAAAACGTTTCTGAAAACTTAAACTTTTTTCTTACTGCAAGAAGTGCCTCAAAGTAGCTGATCCATTCAAAGCTTCACAGAGAGTTTCATCTCTTCCCCAGAGCTATTTTAATTTGAGATCTCAGAAGCAGGGATTACCTGTAATGTCTTCTTGGTGGAGCAGGACAGCTGAGTAGGATTTTTAGTTAATCAGCAGCTGTAGTCTGTGTGTCATTGTAAGATATCTATCTACTGTATTTTATTTCTTCATTATGCACTTCATTTCCACTCCAAGCATAAAAACACATTTTACACAAGCCAATGGACTCAAATAACCTTCATCAAATTCATAAAAAAAACGGTACTTGAATATTTTATTTCCTGCCACATTAGACTGCAGCAGCATCCTGAACAGATCCCATTTCCCACCTACTTAGCTGCATTCAGTTGAACAAAAAAATTTCCTCCTTCCATCCTAAATTGTTTTGCAGATTTTTTAGGATGTCTTTACCAGGGAATGTATTTTAAAGATGTGTAAATTGACAACCGATAGAGATTAACAGGCATCTAAGTATGCAAAATTTGTTGGGAAAGTAGGTGTTGAGTTCAAATAGTTGTAATGTACATAGAAGAAAAATCTCAAATATACTTCTATGGCAAGTTTGTATGACAAATCTATGTATAAGGATCAGTAACTTCAGCAGTCTAAGTATAGGTGAAGATGAAGATTTCCAGAATTTTTATGGTCATTTCCCACTGATAGGTTGTTTTCCTGTAAATATTAATGCCATGGCAATACTTATGTAACAAATGATCCATGTAAATCTTTAGCAGGAGGAAGAAATGTGGGTTGTGTTGCCTTGAGCAATCACTATGCCACCTTTCAGTCTTTTACTTCAAAGCCTATGTAAATGTGTTGCATGCATCCCATCAGAAGACATTCTTGACAATGGAACAAAGCAGATTTTTTTCCACCTGCAGATTATTCATTTTAATTGTTCATACAGTGAAGCAGGAAGGATCTGGAGAATCAGACTAATATTAACTGAATGTCCAGCAAAGGATAGTCACCTCTGCACAAGTTTAGTGTCCAGCCCACGAGTTGTTAGAGTGTCATCAGAAATGGTTTCATACAGTTTAATAAATCTGGTCTGTTATGCTGCAAACTAGCATGGTAATGTAAAGCAAGGAAGTGAATTCTTTTGAGAAATAAATAATTTCCTCTAAAATACAGCAACAGATGCTGTCCTACCTCCAAAGTACATCCTTCTTGCTTTGTAGTGCACTGGGGGAACATTGCTATAAATAACTAGAAATATATATTGATATAAATATTAACATAAAACCAGAAGGAAAAGAAAAAACAAAGAAAGAAAGAAATTCTGTCTCGAATACTTGTGTATGTAAAACTATGGAAGGTCATTTAAACTACCTACATGAAGACAACTTCCTTACAAGTTTCATGTATCAGCAGTCACATGAAGTCAGGCTGCAGACTTTGTCACATAATCTGCTTCTCATAACTTTTTTTATTTGTGGTGTTACCCTTTCTAAAGAAAGGGATTTGCAAGCTTGGGATGAGGTGGGCAAGGACTGCAGAGTGGGGCTAACTCTGGCTGTGGGACCAGTTAAATCAGCCATTTGGGAACACCAGTAAGAACAGAAAACATACGAAAATAGTCTGCATTTCTCTTTCCATGTCCATGGACCTCAGTAAAAAGTAGGAATAACACTAAATGCAAAATCCATGCCAGCATCTGGCTGTGGCATTGCACTCCTAGGAGTCTTGACTGTTCTGCATTCAGGACACTGCTGATGTGGTGGGAGATGAGGCAGAGCTAGCAAGCAGCGGGGTGAAGATTAGGGGCAGATTGAATGGGGTTCTTCCAGATAGGAAATGGTGGGGGGGTGTCAGGAAATGGTACTTTTTAAGCTTGTTTGAAAAGTTTTTGGGGAAAAGTTGTTAACAAGCTGTGTTTTCAAGAAATGATACAGCCTACCTTGAAGCTGACTTTGGTTAGGGCCAGCCCTTAAACCTTGCACAGCCTTGAGGTTCTGGGCTATCCATCAGAGGTCTTTGGTTCTTCCTCCTGCAACACAGGGGGAAGAAGGGGGTGATGTTCAGCTAAGAGATGTCAGAGCAGTAATAGCTTCTAATTTAGACATTAGGACTTCCCTTTAAATATAGCTAAAAGTTCTGTGCTGTTCCTGACAGCCTTCTGAGCCTCACCTCAGAAAGCAGGGAGAGTGGTGGTTCCTGCCTTATAATATTAAGCCAGAAGAAACAACATCTGCTCTTAACTTTCTTAGGAAAATTCCTAGTCAATCAGACCCTTTTTTGTTGGAGACCTATCTTTAGCTACCAAAGCATTTTAAATTTTGCAGTAAATTTCTCATAGGCCACAGGAGTAGAAAATAAGTACAAGAGGAAATGACCCATGAAATATTTGCAGAGGTGATGTTTTGTGTATGTTCTGCTAAAATGTTTCCTTCAGTGTATTAAGTGTTTATATAGCACTTCAGCCACTATTAATCCAAGTAGTCCTGTTTTTCCTAGCCCACCAGGGACCCTTACTTTATGGTCACCACCTTGAAATTAATCAAGGTGAGCACAGAGTTGTCATCATTGGAAAATAGTTTATTATTTATAGAAAATGTGATCTATTTCTGCCTGACCAGAGCTGGATGTTGCTAAAAATATTGAGAATGTTAATGTTACACAGGCAGTAAACATCTTCTTTAACAGATATGCAGGCAGAAGAGGCAAATGAAGAACCAGTTGATCCTGTAGTTCAACTGGTAATATGTGATTAGTTCAAAACTCAAGTGCCACATGCAAAGGGCTTACATTGTGATCTTAAAAATCCCTACTTTTCTGACAACACAGGAGGAAAAGTTTTTTAATTAGACATCCTAATATATGTTCCCTATTTATAGTGTGTATTATTAATAGAATGCAACGTATCCTTATTACTGGTTTGGTTTTCATTTCTCCTCATATTTTCTACCTCCTCTCTTCTGTCTGATTTTCGGGATTTTTTTTTCACTTTTCTATCCCATTTCTGTTTCATTTGTCTATACAGACAGGAGCAGCTTGAAAGATACTGTTTTGTAAGCAGCTACTCATATATCTGGCACATAGGCTAATTCTTAGCTACAACAAGCAGAGAGGTTCATCAGGTTGCAAAGTTCAGCCTCATGACAGGCAGAAACTCACTGAGATTTCATTCTGAATTTCTGGTCTCCACTGGCCAATTCACCCATGCTCATTTTTTCCCCCTCTTTTATCACAGAAATACTTCTTCACTCTTTTTTCAGGTGAGAATGAGAGATTTGGTACCATATTAAAATTTCCTTTGTCTCCAAACTTAGTTTCTCTTTTCATGTCTGCTCCAAATAAATGAAGAAGTGTAAATAGCTGGTGTTTTTCCTGCCTGAACTGGACCAGGACGTTTAACCCTTTGGCCTTTTAAAAAATGGCACAGTTTTTCTAAAGAGTTTCTGAGTCTTTCTAAAGAATTGAGATGATTGCAGAAAACATACGAGCTCAAAATACTTGGTATCTGTCACTCTTCATTTTTGCTATTATGACATTTGCCTCTTCCTAACCTCCTATCTTCCAGGACTGCCATCCTTTTATTCTGTTTTTAAAAGTTTTTAGCTCCTGGGGGATGGAGAGGATGATTTATCTCTTCCTGCTGCTCCCTGTTCCTGATATCTGCCTCATCCCAGGCCTCCAAAATGTAACCATATTTTGTCCAATCATTCCTGCGTCACCCTTCATTATCTTTTCTTATCTTGTTTTATGTTAACATTTCCTTCCCTCTGTCTCTCATTTTGCTTCTGCTGCTTAAATGAAAGGTAGTAAAAGACAACTTGCCTGATGTAATTTGAACCATCACTCCCTTTCTCCTCTGCTTGCTTTCATTAGATGAAATCTAAGTTATTGTGGAGAATCTTCCGTGATTAAGTTATTTTTCTTGTGTTTCTGTTGAATCCTCATGATAGTTGTTAGATTAGTTTATTTAGACAGGAGAAGAAGACAGCAACAATGGTCAAAGAAGTCTCTGTTCACTCTAAAAGCCTGAAGTGCTGTAAGGCTACTGTGGATAGGAGTATACAATGAATATATTTCCCTATCATTGCTGATTGTAACGTTTATTGCAGCTCTTCTCTGTTAATCAAATTAATAACTGTTACCTGCAAATCAGCATTAAGACAAAAATTAGGGAAGAACTATAAATTCATTCTCATGGCAGAGCTACAGAGAATTTGGCTATGGGTATTAATAGCTAAGCTATCATATTGCCTTTGAATTTAAAACAGAGGAAAGTCACATTCCCAAATTAAGAGATTGTTAGTTGTTAAAGCCACTAAACACAAGCTAAAAATTGGCAGTGTAAAGTTTATTTTTTTTGCTCAATTCTAGGGATTTTTTTTAGCCTCACACTTCTCTGCTTACCTAAATCGTATAAATAGTGGATAAATTATTTTTAATTTAATCAAGTAGGTGCCCCTTAGAAGCAGTGACAATACTAAGAAACACATTGTTCCTGTGTTTTAGTTCTGGACTAAAACCTTGCCAGGAGGGTGCCTCTTGAACATTTTCCCACTTTATAATCCAAATAGCAGTTAAGGGATGAAAACTGCAGTGTCCTGGCAGTGCAGATTTACAGACATTGAGTCCAAAGGAGTCCAGGGCCAGTGAGTGTGAACTGACTGCCAGGGAGAAGCAGTGTAATGGAGAGCACAAGCGAAATCCATAATTATTTTTTCCACAAATACAGGTATTATATTAGAACATCAAACTGCATATTTCAATAAAGTAATTTTGTGACTGTAGTAGAGGAGCGTTGTTGCCTTAAGGACTGGATTATTATCTGTGCTGGAAGACACAACAAGCATTTGTACAGCCTCTCTCTGAGTATGGTCTGGGAGTTCTGCATTTCCAGCATTTCCAGCTACAAAATTCCCATCATACTTGCTAGCCCAACTCTGTTGCACACAGTTAAACTGCTAGTCAAGGAAATGTCAGGTAAATGTCAGATTAAAAGTCAGATTAAACATCAGATTAAAATGTCAGATAAGACAAGAAAGAATGAACTCCAAACTGGACACTAAAGGAACCTCTGATAATATAGATAGAGGAAATGATATTGCTTTGAAAATACATCAGGACATTGATCTGATAAGAGGCTCTGGCAGGACCTTAATATGTGGTGGCTTGCTTCTATTTCTACCTTCAACTTAAAAAGTATATATTTTTTTCTGAAAGGATACTTGGTGGACTACAAAAGCAATAATTGTTTGTGAAAGTGTATTTGGAAGATTATTGTAAGTCTCTACAGAGGCTAGTTGCTAATTTGCTATTCCAGGCTGTATTTCAGAGATTTGAGATAAACTTCAAGTTGTTTAGTAACAAGAATGGAAATCAAAAAAATTGCATTTGTTCTGTGATAACATATACATAATACATTCCAAGGTTGTGTATAAAATGCTTAGATATTCACTTTCCTGCTCCACATCATTGGATTAAGTTTTCTCGTAAAATCATAGGGGGCAAATATGTTGATTGTTATGTTGATTGTCACAGTCTTCTTGCTTCAATTTGTTTTTATTAAATACTTCTTTGTATTTTG
>VZTT01038781.1:21941-57465 GCA_013400855.1 Buphagus erythrorhynchus | reverse complement strand
GTGTAAGGTAATTTTTAAAATGGGACTTCAGAGCTTTTAAAAATGTCATCCTGATATTATATATAAACTAAACTTTAAAATACAGCATAAATGCAATTATATTTCTTCTGTTCTACATTATCATAAAAACTATTTTTAACAGATTAAATGCTCAATTATATAATCTTTTACAGCAGCTTCATAGCAAGGAAACTCCGTCTGCATAAAACTAATGTAACAGAGCAGAAAATCAAGCTCTTGGTCTAGCTTTCTCTAGTCTCTACTTCACATTCCTAAAAAGTTAGGGAGATGCAGGAGCAGACCCAAAGACCAAAGGATATGAAATCTCCAAACTTTTGGTCCAAGCCAGTCAGAATGCTCCCATTTCACTGAGTATCAACATTACAAAATCTAAACAGTCTCTCTTGATGTAACAAAGCCAACAACTTTGCACCTATTACCAGCTAACCCATTCTAGCACATAGCATTCTAGCACAAGTGTACTATTAAGGACATAAATAGACAATCTTTACTTTGCTAAAGCAGTGCCACAGCTTCAATATCTTGAAGAGCTTAACTTTCAAGACAACGGGTTTACTAATTCTTATAAATATCTTCCAAAATAAAATTTAAAAAAATGCATTACTGTTTTCAACTATGTTGACAACAGTACCATGTCCCCTGCAGTTATTTCAGAGTCCTGACTGTGTGTAGAGCTGATTCCAGTGTCAGAGTCTGTATCGTTGATGTCCAGATTAGTCACTCTATGAACAAAGTCAGGAACAGCAATGCTGTTACTGGAAATGCCACTGCCCTTGGATGGCTCTTCATTTGATTGAAGTCTAGTTTCAATGTTGTCTTTAACATGTAGTAAATTAAATTCTTCTGTAAGAAGTTCATATTCTTTTTCCTTCTTTTGAAGCAGTGAGTCCCTGTATGTAAGTTCTTTCTGGATGCAGCTCAGGTATGAGTTGATTCTCAGACCATCTTTCATGCTTTTTTCAAGCTCATATTTTACACTTTCCAAATCTGAGGTTTCCAGTTCAGTATTAGCTGTATTAGCTGCTCCTTCTGTGTGAACATCCTCTCCATTTTTTTCCATGCATATACCGTGTACTTCTCTTTCAATTTCAGCACACAGGCTCTCTATTAATTGTTTGTGATGTTTCAGTCTCTCTTCAACCTGTAAAATTCCCTCGCTTTTGCTCAAATAGTCATGCATCTCTTTTTGATCATCTGGCCTATTTCCTTGCTGCTCAGCCTCACTTGTATTGATCATTAAATAGGAGTCCTGCACATAATTTTCTCCATCATTCGCCACACGATCTAGATGGAATTTTGCTTCACATTTTTCAATTTCCATATCTAGTTCCTTCATTCTAAGGACTTGTTGATGAATCGTATGGTCTTGAGAAATGATCAGATGAATCAGCGTCTCCATGTTATCTCTCTCTTGCTGAACACTGTCCTGCTTAAGCTTGGCCAGCTTCCGGAAAGTCTTCCTCACAATTTTCTTTTGCTTGTCTATTGGCAACATCTTCATGTAGTTTGCTGGACTGAGGTCCCACTGCTTTTCTATGTTTTGTACTACCTTGGCTTCAGCTGTTTTCCACAATGGAAATGAGAGGAAAGCATCTGACTTTACCAGTACAAAATGCAAATTAGCCTGCTCTTCTCCCCAGGCCTTCCAAAGTCTCAGAATCTTTGTCAAGGGAGGCAGTACTCGCTCTGAGCCTCTCCATTTTTCTACGATGCAGTAATCACTAGGTTTTCCAAAAAGGACCTTTTTCTCTCCAAATGTTGTCTGATGTTCCTCAAGCAGTGCTTGAACCACTTCTGAGCAAGTTGTGCGCTTTGTCAGGCCACATACAATCTTCTCCTCCTGGCAAACCCAAACCACAATCTCTCTTTCATTTGAAGCCATGTCCTTGCTGTGAGATCTGGAAAACAAAAGACCAAGTATAAATTACATTTCAATGGCAGAGACAGTATGAATAATTACTATAATTCTGATATGACTAACACATTGAAAAACGCCTGTATTGTTGTACAAGACAATACACTTGCTTAAATTGCATGAAGAAATATCTTTGGATTACATAACAGCTTTAATAGACTAGTGCTTTAATATTATTACTAGTCCAGCTCAGTGAGAATCTCACACAAAATATCTTTTATCAGATCTCAGTTTTGTATACATAGTAAGAGTGTATTAACAATCAGTGCTAAAGTTTGGCAATCTGCATTACACTTTCAGACTGTCCTAGGACAGCACAGCTTTTGGATCTTCCTATTTGCTCTCATTACACAGACTGCACAGAATCTAAGCTCTTAGAAATGGCTTCTGAAGGGAAGAATGCACTGAACATAGATGGACTGAGGAAAGACGACTGAACACCACCAATGAATCTGACAATAGAATAAATCTATTGAATAGAATAAATCTATAATAAATCTAGCTCTTCTGCCACACCTGCACCCACACAAGCATAAAAGCAATTATTTTACTTTTTTTTCCCCACTAATAAGTGTAAAGAAATTTGCTGCTCTTCCTGAAGTACCAAATTACCTGAATTCCAGTGAATTGTGAGAGAGTACCAGCTGCAAGAGAATACATACATGGGTCTGCATTTTATTTTGCTATTTGAAATGATAAAGAAATGCAAGAAAAAAGTTATTTTATTTAGTTGTTTATTTACTTGCTTATGAATTACAACGAATGTGCCATTAACCTGCTACCTCCTTATACACTGAGATACCTAACTCCAGATGTCTGAGATTCTATTATGGCTCCAGTAGCTCCAGTACAATCACTAGGGGCTAGACAGCAACTCAGTTGGCCAAAGGTAGAAGTTCACTTTACAGCTAATTCTTCAGTTTTCCCCCATCTGGTCCTGGGCTGCTGTGGGCCTATGTTGGCAGAGATGCCTGGATATTCCTGTCCTCAAGACTCCACTTGAATAGTTTTCTTCTTGCCCAGACCTGATGATTTGACCTCTTGCATAAAATGATAAAACAGTAAATTCCCCGAGGAAAAACGTTTTTATATTTTCTGGTATCCCTTGCAGTTAATTTGAGTGAATGAGGTTTAAGCTAGTCTGACAGAGAAAGACTGAAAAGGAAAATAACTATTCAGACCATATTCAAAGGGTGCAATACAGCATTTGTTTCTATCTAGGACTACTTATTCACAGAACTTTTTTAGTCTTCTGAGTTGTAAGCATGGAGTTTTATTTGGCTTAATTACAGCTATACCCTATGATTAGTTAAGCAATCCAGCTTATTCTTTTTTCTTAATTATTACACAACATGACAGACACACTGCAATGCAATAAATTGAACTATGATTGACTCAGCTCTAGGTGCCACTCTGACCAGGAGGCAAAAATCCTTAAAAGAAAGGAAACTGCAAATGAATAATAATAAAACTGACAAGTGTAAGTTTATTAGTATTATTGCACAAGAGAGCTCTGTCCAACTACATTGCTCCAGGTCTTGGAACATTCTCTGTAAAATGTGCGTTTTGGTAGATGAGTCTGAGTAATAGCATCATTTTCCCTCTCTAATAGCTCCCCCTTACAGGCCAGCCTTTTACAGTAATTATTTTTTGAAACTGGTGCTCAAGAAGTTAATAATGTTTCCATAGACTACTTCTCAAAAAAAGACAGCACATATCACAGGCACAGAAAATGGCAAAGTGGCACAAAGAAAAATATTCAAGTTTAAGCAGGTGGGAAGGAACAGAGGATGATGTTAGATTAAGTGGCATTACTGTGAAGTATATCACATGCTAAAGATTCACTACCTGTAAGTCCTCTGAGATTTAAAATATGCAGAGTGCTATATTTTTTTTCTGTTAACAGATTGGCAGTTAAATGAAATTTAGGTAAATAGCCAGTTGCAACATAAGTCAGCTGTGACTAAAATAACTCAGTATTTGCTTTAAACTACAGATGTGAAAATAAAAAAGTAACAAATAATTTATAATGCATAAAGTTATGCAAAATAAGTCATGAAAAATACAGCGTCTCAAACCATGTTCGCTACTGATACCTAAATAATTGATTTACAAATTAAGTATATTACTAGTCATTGAATTTAAATTTATAAAAGTACTGAAAAAAAAATAAAAAGGCAAAAAAATATAAGAAATATCATACTGAGGACTCTGAGGCAGTAAACTCAGGCTGCATATTTCCTGATTTCTTTTGCAATCAAGAATTACATTTCAGGAAATTAATGTAATCTCTTCTAGCATTCTTCTGAGTGTCTTATGCAATTTGTTTTCAAATCAAAACTCTTCCTATTTATTGGTGTGGGGTTTTTTGTTTGTTTTTTCTTGTTTTTGTTTGATTGGCATATTTTCTCCTAGTCAATATTTTCATTATGTAACTGATTATGTGAATTAAGCCGAAGCCTACTGTCTCTTCTCCTCCTGGCTCCTTTACAGCTTTTTAATTAAGTCACTTCCTCTCTGTGCTATTAGCAAATCTTCAGATAAATCTGCAGACCCCTAGACATCCCATCACTCTTGTACTGATAAACACTTTTATTATACTTATACAAAATTCCCAGAGAGTTCAGCAGGAGCTCTTAAGCAAACTTCTGATGGAAAGACACTGTATATTGTAAAGCAATCTCTACAGGATCCCTGAAAACAATATGGATGTAAAAATAACATATTTAAATTACTGTTTTCAACCCTTTTCTAGCTGTTTATCTCCCCCTGTAACTTTTTTGATTATGATGCACCTGTCTGCCCAGACTTCACATTCAGCTTTTTTGGGTAAGGATTGTTCTTTGCCTATAGTATACAACTATTAGTAGCACAATTGGATAATGTATGCACATGCACAAAGAAATCAAGTAGCTTATACATGAAAATAAGTACTTACAAATATATATGTGTATAATGTACGTATCCTACATCTTTTAATTATATTGTCACATTTTACAGAAAAGGAGAGAAGAAATTAAAAGAAATTCTGAACATCTCTGTAATTCTTGGATCAAAGCAGCATGGTAAAGTGCAAAATATTTCCTTAGTATTTCTATGTGTTTGTCCCAACATGTATTATCTTAATTTTTATTCAAGTACTTCACTCAATTCTTGGTCTTTACTTCTAAGCAAAAAGAATTACCCAGGTGCTTATAATCTTGGAATTGCCATGGAATTCGAATATATTCTAAAATATCAGAAGTGGTTCTTTGTTATTTTCCACTAAAATTGGTCAACTGGAACCCTACCATGTACCTTTTAAGTAAAATTTATTGTATAATTCCTTCTTCATAGTTAATTCAGGTAGTTCCAAACAAAAATGAAGCATGGTAGTGTCAGTCACAGAATACCAATTACTAAAAACTTGCTTTCAGGATGCAAGAAGATTCTAGTACTACAAAATCTTTTGTTAAACTGTGCATTCCTCATAGAAAGCGAAGAGCAGATTCTGCATTTATTGAGTGGAATCCATCTGAAAGTTAAGATTTCAGTATAAATTCACCATCAAAATTTCCTCTTCGTCGAGAGAAGGTCTCCAAGAGGAATCTCTACTGCCTAGCCAATCTTTGATCATTGGGAATAAACATCAGAGGAAGCCATTTCTCTCTTCCATTAACTACAAGAGACCTATGTGGCCACCTTCAACCAAATAGCTCACTTTTAGGTAGTTAAAATCAGGTGAGTTAATCCAATCAGATTCATTCAGATGAGATTAATCTAGATTCTGGTTTATCTGAGAGAAATGTAACAAGAATCATTACAGCAGCACTTGATTTAGTACAGACAACTAAATGTGGGACCTACACATCATAACTTCACAACCTAGTTTAGACCTTGACTATTCAGTTTAGCCATTAATTTATAAGAAAATCCATTAATTCATTTCAATACTAAGAAAGAGGTTTTGAATAAATTTTGTTCTTTGACAGGAGTTCCTTTTTTTTTTTCTGAGATGCAATACTAAAATTTATAATCTTCAGGAACAAGATCTACTTTTTAGCAGTCATTTTAACAGAGAGGCAACCTTCTCATATTATATATTACACAAAATTTCTTGAATTTCGTGTCCTGCAGTTTTGTAAAGGACACAAAAGAACTAACATTTTTAATAACCTAGCAGTTAATAGGAGTGTAACAGCCAAAGTGTTTTTCCAGTTTAAATGTTTGGGTTTCCTGAAGACCACAAAAACAATTTCTACAAAACTAGCTAGACAACTTATACTTTTTCAAAAATATAATGCTGCTGCAAACAGGCTTTGAAGCTTTCAGTTCTAGCTTGAATTCTGTTTCTTTGAATTGATCTCTGAAATGTTCTACTTATACATCTAAGATTATAGAGTCTTGATGATAACAACATGCAAGTCTATCTTTTTTTTTTTTTTTACAAAGCCACAAATTACTTAGGAACAGATGGGAATTTAAACTTAATAATGAACAAAAGTAGGCTTCCAATCTTTTTGTTTGCTTGCTTTGATTGCTATTTTCATGCCTTCTGCTCATTGTTTCTCTTCAGGATGACCCAAAACCCCATCCCAATCATGCTCTAGACCTCACACAGTCTTAATTACATCAGCACAAACTGTTGTGTGTCAGATATACAATTTGTTAAGTTATGCTTCATGCCTAGGGGAAGGTAATGCATTCCAGCAACGCACAGACAAAACAAAAACATTTATTTATGTCTCACAGAGTCAAAATAAGAGGTAGCTTAAGAGTGATGGAAGGGGCACTTTTGATATTCACTGACTTTTAGGTATGTCTGGCCCAAAAATATACATACCAAACATAATACTTTGCCTTCCTGCAATGATCTCCCTAAATATGTAGTGTATCTGTTTTACAACCAATCATGTCAATCAAATAAAGGGATCCCCCTACTTTTTAGAATTTCATTTTCATGTGTACAAGGTGTTTCTTTTTCTTGACTAATTTCTGCAAACATTCTATTGGGTCTCGATCACTTCCAGATCCTATTGTTAGCAGCTTAATGCAGCATTTCTGAAATGTAATGGACACTAAAAGAATATTTTGCCTTTGTTGAGAAAAAAAGTATAGATAAAACATTATCTCCTTTCACTGCAATAAATTCTTTCTAGACTTCCCCCGCACAAAATAAAATAACTCCTTTTTTAAATATTACCATATTTCTTGGCATACCCTCTGCGAACATAAATCAAACTGATTAAAAAAATACTTAGAAAGGGGATTCAAACCTGAGATTTGACTAAAAAATTTACTAGTTACCTCCTCCCAGTCATTGAAATAATTTATATGGAATAAATGTCAGTGAAAAAAGATTGCACACCAAGCAATACATTAACTTTTCCTTGAAAATACATAGAATTTTTAATTATTTATAAATTTTCCATCAAAGAGCTCATGCTAGAAAGCAATTTAGGTAAATTATCTTAGTCATCTTTCCACTAATTTCTTGGGAAAATCATGTTTTATTCTATGACAGCCTAAGCCCTCTCAATAGCCCATACAGTCTAATCTGCAACAAATCAGATGATAATCGTGTTTTATAATTGACAGAATGCTGTGGTGGGGTCCTCAGCTCACCAGAGTATGTAGGTATGCAGGTATGCCTCTGCCCTGACCTCTCCAAAGTAAGATCAAAATGCTTCTAAACCTCTAAGCAAACCCCTGCATTATGCCAAGATACCTTCCAGAGCAATTCACTTTCTTCAATGGAGAGGACAAAAAGGCTCTAAGAGACAAACTTGCTGCTGCCTACTGCATCCTTGCAGTGAAGTCCTTGCCAAGAGATTCAGGGTCTGCCATCTAGATGCTTTCCTGGAGCCCACCAAGAACCACAACACTTTCAGAGAGACCCAGGCAGGGCTGTGCTCCCCATGCTGCTCAGCAATCCCTCCCTGTGCTCTTCCTCAAGCCGTACACTGCCAGCTGCTCAGCAAGAGGCTGTGTGCTGCATGTCCCACCTGGCACAGTGCACAGGAACAGCCTCCAGCCAGCCCTGCTCAGTGCCTCAGCCACTCGCTCTCCTCTGGGAACGCCGTGACACTGCGGCACGTATCATCCTGGGAAAGCAGGACACACTAAACGTTTAATAATGCAGTGCTCTCAAGGAGCTGGTCTTTGAGCACGCTGCTGGGGAACGAAAATATGTCTGTTGGGAAGTATGTGTTTGTGCTGTGGTCTTCTCTTTGTTCAACACCCACAGATGCTTCTTCCATGTGCAAGGGCCCACAGAGCACTTACCTTGGTTTCATGCAATTTCTAAAAACCTTGTTATCTCAGTGCCAAGATTATTAATCACTGTTATCTCTTAGAGCTGAGCTATAACATCATAAAGATAAGACTGACTATCGATCAAAAAATGTGATGGTTTTTAATTATATTTACTTCCTGGAAATAATAACAAGCCAATGTTACAGGGATACCTACTTGACACAAATGGCCTACATTTGTAGCATAGGGCACAGGCTACATGTAATTTGAGAGCTTCTAATACCAGTGACTCTTACATGTCAGGATATATAAGGGCTAGTATCAGCCACAGAATCACAGAGTATCTCAAATTGAAAGGGACTCATAGAGATCATAGACTCCAAAGCCCTGCTCCTCACAGCACTACCTGAGGTTAAACCATATAACTAAAAGCATCATCCAGAAACTTCTTGAGCTCTGATAGGCTTGGTGGCATGACCAACTCCTTGGAGAGACTGTTCTTGCACCCAACCCCACCCTCCGTGGAGAACCTTTTCCTAATGTCCAATGATTTGTGGAAAAGGTTTGGGAATGCTGTTTTTACCAGATCTCTGACCTCATATGAAGTCAATAACCAAATACGAAGTCGAAGCATAGAAAATACATACATCATCACATACCATTTAGATAACACTGCTTTTATTTTTTTATTGTATTATTGCTTTTATAGTATTTATTTGATTTATTGTATTGCTTTTATTGTTTCTTTTTCAAAATCTCAGCATGTTATCATATATATGTGTGTATATATATACGCATATATGAGACAATAGGTGATCATTATGAAAGCAAAGATCAAAACATATTTTGGCTTTTTGTGATTTTTATCTGTGAAATTTGCAAAAGGGTAAAGCTATTGGGGCCATGTGTTGCAGCTCTTGTGTGGAAGAAGTTAACTTAATTTGATCCAAAGGGATTTTTGAAAGTGAGTTTAAACGTTAAAGGTATAGAGAGCTAGGGTCAGAAGTATTTCAAGCTTTCTGGAATAAATGGCACATGTTGAAAGTCCATATTAAGTTTATTTAGACTATCCACGTTTAAACCACCTTTTCTCTTAACTTTCTGCCCATTTCTGCAAAGTTATTCAAAAAGCAATAAAGGCCAAATCTTATACTTGGTATGCCTCCTGCCTAAGCACATTACATGCTTCTGAGTTTCCTAAGGGCAGCAATGAGGAAGTAGCTACTCTCTCACTACCCCATGAAGCTGGAATTACTCCAAAGCCTTAGGGATTCAAGTGAGCCTATTAACTAACTGCATTCCCATTCCCCTTCACAAGTCCTTAAAAAAATATTAATGGAGGCACAGTTAATATCCATGTCATGTAAGACACAGAAATTCCATACATGACATGTCAGAAACTTGGTTCTTCTTCCCTTTTGCATCATATAAAAGTCAGGGAAAAGGTCACCTGAAAGGTACCATGGCAAGGCAGAACATGTACTTCAACTGTGAGAATAAAGCTCTCAAGACAGATAATCAGTGTAGTCCCAATATGGCAGGAAGACTTGGAAAGAACACCACAGAACTTCTGAAAACAAAATAATTATTAATTATAGAGAGAAATAAATTTCTCTCTACCATCTGTTTCTGTATCCATTTAATCTGGCTCTACGATAAAACTTCCTCCTTTACAGAAATCTACATAAGCATTTATTAAAAATTAAAGAAAATTAGGTATCTTGTGAGCCATGTGATATTTTTCAAACATACATATATACACAGTAATTTGGATGCTCTAATTGAAATATTTCAGCTATTTGAAAAAAGAAAAAAATTTTAAAAAGTCTATTTTTATAACTAGCTAGTTACAACACTTTTTTTTCCTGGTATAAATTTAATATTCATTTTTCTGTTCTTTTTTAAAGTCCTAAATTTTTAATTCAACAAGATACCCATACTGTCAGGAAGGCTCTATGAAGCATTTTAATTGGCAGCAGCTGTTTCAAATTATGTCCTATATGAATCAAAATTTATGTACTTAAAACTATAAGTAGGTCCTTCATCTCTTCTGCGAAGAAATGCCATCACCTTAGCTACTGTACAAAATTGCATACATTCAACAATGATCTCTGGTTGAAATTTCTGTTCACCTAAACACTTTATACTAACTTGGTGCTCTATGACAAATTTCAGTGGAATAACTTTGAATTTCAATGGGATAGTATTATTTTTTTGTAGATAAAGACATGAAAGGTATGACAATTTAAAGAAAATAATTCTGATAATTATTTTACTGCAAATAACTCATTTACATCAGACTGCTGCTAACTTGAAATGTCAGACTTTGGTAAAAATCCCATGGGAAATCATGTGCTTCATTCTAATAACTGTTATTGTTTAGAAACAGGTGTCTGAACAAGGACCAATTGTTAAGAAAAACAAAATGGAAAAAATCCCCGACAGTACTTAAAACAGATAAAAAGGAAACTAAAGCAGCCAACAAGAAGGACCAACAAGGGCTGACAGTAATAATTCTATCATTTGTTAAGTGGATAGATAGCAGAGTGTGTACTACATGGAAAATAAGCCAAGAAATTGCACTAATTCAGGATATTGCACTAACAGAAAGACAGAAACAAGAGATACTGTAAGACGAATTATACACCTCGTTCACTAGATTAGAGTGACAGTTATGGTGGATAAACCTGAACACTCCCCTGCTACTCTATTTAATAATGACAGGACTCTATGTTTTTGCTACAACGGCCAATATTATTTTGCAAAACCTCATTTGCAAGGGCCGAGTGCAGATGTTCAGCAAAGCTGACCAAAAGCTTACTGGGTCCTTCCTTTCACTTATTATCTCTGTCCTACACCATGTTTACACTTCAAATCAACCTACAGCCAAGGGCAAAGGCTGCAGTGGAGACTGCATTTGCCCCTGCCCTTTCCTCCTGTCTTACCTCTGAAATTTTCCTCTGCCCCTAAGGTACACATTCCCTATAAATTACATCTGCTTTAAATCTGCCTTCCTGTCAGACTAATCATCATTTCTCCATTGTATAGTCAAAATCATAAGGTTAGTAAGTGGATATTAGTCAAAAAAATGTTTGGAATTCCAGCAAGCATGGTGTGTACACAAAATGTCATGACAGGTAACACGTTTATCATACCAGGCCTGTATTTGTAGCAGCCTGACACAGTGGAGGTGGAGGTTTGAGAAAAGGAGAACTAGCTGTCCACCAAAATATTTTCCAAGATGAGTAACAGTAACATCAACAATTTACTTTACTGGGAAAACATGCTTTGATGTGTATATTGCAACTGCTACTGAGGAAGCAGCTGTTATACAGGAATGGAAGATCCAGGAAAAACTCCAGAGCCAAAACAAACACTGACATATTCAGGGACAGTAATTCTTTAGATCATGATGGAGGGGATGGGAATACAGGCATTTTAAAATTCCTCAGCATTAATAAGCAACATGAGAAGTTTAGAAATACCAATACGGTAAATACTACATCTTGATTTTGAGCAGTGAGTAGTTCTCACTAGTGAACAAATGAAAATGCCACTGATACTTTTCATCTACCACAAGAATTTTGCTACTTTGCAAAAATACAATTCTTTAAATTACTCCTGTGTCTAATTTAAGTGCCTATGCATATTTATGCAGTATGCAAGCTTTATGGAACTCCTATTAATAATGTACAGAATGAGCTTAAAACTCCATCACTTTCAGTAGTATAGAGGAAGCAGAATAATTCATAGCTCATTTGGAACACAAGCTTCTAAACGATAGACTTGCTGTTACAGTTAATAGAAATTTGTGCTATCTAACTTCTCCCATTAGAATTTTTATAACTGCCTTTTAGAAGCACCCTGGTTGTTTATGAGCTTTTGAGATCAAAGGAGTGAGGGGAATTCCAAGCATTGAGAGTATGAGGGGTTTTTTTATTTGGTTTACTCTTTGGTTTGTTTGGGGCTTTTTTCCTCTTTTTTGTGGTTCCATGAAATTCAGTTCAGCTTTTGTTGAAAGGCAAAAGTGTACTGCTTCCCTCCCCTGCCTTTGTTGACATTTTTCCCAGTGAAGAAACAAACACAAAGTATTCTGAGGTTGGGTCTCAGCTGCCAAAACATGAACAAAGTGCACTGTATGTAGACAGATGATAATAAGGCAAGTTAAATAATGGAATGAGATACAGACAAGGAAATAATAAGACTTCATGCTACTTTTCCAATACTCCCTGATGTGAAGGAGGCTGGGACTGTTACCTTCTTATGAACCCTTATATGCTGTGCATGTTTTGCACCTGTTCTCTGCTCCTGGTGGCACCATGTGAGACAGGTGCTATTCTCATTCATAATTAATGGAATGTCCAGATGGACTTAGTTTCTTTTTGCCAATCCTAAGGTTAAACTCAGGCTCAGGAAACAAAATAAGAAAAATACCCATTTGGGTTCTATGGTATCAGGAAAGAATAGCAGCAATGCAAAGGGAATGGTAGAGAATGGCCAGGAGCCTGGATAGGGGGCTTAGGACTGCTCTTTTCCAACAGCAAGCCTTTAGAGCTGTTCAACAACTTGAGCAATCATTACCCTCTCCTAACTTCTTAAAATTTAATGATTTGTCCATACAAATTTTTGTGCAGCATAAAATCCAGTTTGAGTATCTCTCTACAGTATGCTAGGAGTGAGAAAGACAGGATGGGCTTTAATATTCTCCTGTATGTATTGTAATAAATTTTACAGTGAACCACCCCATTCTGAAACTATATTGTACGATCTTTTGCATTTCATTTGCTTTCATTAAATCATTTTGAAAAAATATCACCTCAAAGGATGTTCTATCAAGACTTAATTTACAATCAATTCTTTCTTTTCTTTCTTTTTTTTCTTTTAAATTTTTCCCTCAAACTTTCTGAAAGACAATTCAGTGACAAATGTGTTCCATTACTTACAATATTTGAAGAGCTGAAAGGAAAAAAAGATGAGATAATGAAGTGGACTCTTATATGAATGTTCATCCTAAAGAGCTAAATTGAGTACTAGATACATAATTATGCTAACGAGAACAGTGGACATAATTGTTTTTAAAAGAAACCTGAAGCATTTTTACTGTCCATTGTCAGACTGAGAGATTTGTTCAGCTTATGCTTTGAAGTAATTTTCTAAAATTGCCTATCAATGAATGCTTCAATATGTAGTTAGTCAGCCACAGGCTGATAGGGTCTCTGAAATATAACCACATCTTCTCTGAAGAAGCTACTGAACAAATGAAATAAATTGTTAACCTCACCGACTGTGCTCTTCCCAAGAAATGGATATGCTTAAAGAGGGCATAGGAGATTGCAAAACTAGATCTAGCCAGCTGAGCAATACAGATAGGAAAGGCAAAAAGGGATGAATTGCTGTCTGGAAGCAAGTTTAAAGCTGGATCATAAATATTTTCAAGAGTAATGGAAAATTTATGAGATTAATGCAAAGAAGAAAGGTGTAGATGAGATATAGAGAATGGTGTCCAGTAGCCCCCACCCCAATTTTTAGCTGACTACAGAGGAAAGACATTCCATGTGATTCAGATAAAAAGCCATGTGAATCCTAAAATATGTGAACAATAGCGACTTAAGCCCAAAGCCTCTTCTAAGACAGACATAGTGAGTTCAGACAATGGTTTTCCAGCTGGGTCTATATGAAGAGGCTCATAACCATACCAATTATCCATCACAACCCTCCTACCAGAGCTGAGCTTCTTATCTGATCTCCAATGAGTATGATGAACCAAGCCATAAAGATTAAAGCCTTGTTAAACCATCTAAGATAGCCACCCAAATGTGACTGAACAGTTTAGGAAGAAACTTCAAAAATTTAATGCAGCTGAAAAGGTGGTAACTCCTGGCAAAAGAATTGTGATGAACAGGGAGAGCAGGTATAGGCCAGAAACCTGCAGTAGGCACAGCTGAAGCTAAACATGGCTACGTGACTGTGACCAAAGACCAAGGCAGGCCCGAGAAATAATGGTGCTAGTTTTGTGAGATGCATCTATGGCAGGATAGTGATTATCCCAAGCAGGCTGTGACACCAGAAAGGCACTGCAAACTACTTGTTGTCAGTCCACAGAAAGTCAGACTGAGTCAACATTTAAATTAATCCTATGTTTCTTTATTTCACATATCCAAATGTCTTTGTAGGTGGGGATCCTTTCAACATATGAGCAATTCAGATGGCTTCATAGCTCAGGGAGGATAAAAAGGCATTTTAACAAGGTACTTCATAAGCTGAGTGGTTACCACAGTGACAGCTGGGTGAAGGCATGCTTCTCTTTGCCATGTGAACAGCTCTGTCATGTTGGGAGAAATACACATATTTAGCTTTCTTCCGTGACATGTGCACATTCTGTTTGTCACTTCTGACTGCCTGGTGTGTACTCAGGTTTGTAATATGTAGATGCAAAAATATGCCATCTACAGAAGTGGCTATTTCTGAATGTATTGTTTATATATACAATGATTTGGGGGCTGTAATATATTTTATTGTACATATGTGACAGTATGTCTTATGAGCTATACATATGCATTCTGTGATCACATCCAACAAAAGCTGTCATAAATGCATTTTTATACTGAATATATGCCTAACAGGCACAAATGCTTTAGCACAATGTAATATGTTTAACATGCAGCTAAGCACTGAAAAATTTCAGACATTGTTGTTAAAGATTTCCATGCTACTTAATTCAACAAAAATTAATTTGATTCAGTGTATCCATACACTGGTCACCTGCCTCACGTAAAAGCATATAAGAGACATTACTCACTTTTGTCAGAGACACAGAAGGTACTGAAGCATTTCAGACACTGAATATTATAACTTTCAAGTATCTTCCTTGCTGCTGAAATTCATAATGCTCACTTGGACACCTCAACTTCCACAGAAAGTACTACAGAAGGGTTGAACTCCTAACAATGGGGTTTGCTGACACCAGCAAGTTCAGCAGAAACTGACCTAAAGTAGTCAGAAACATGAACAAAAGGGCAGGACTTAGATGCTGTTAGATCATGTCCAAATGTTCATTGCATTAAAAAAAAGAGAGAAATATTAATTAGAACAGCAACCCAAATCCTGATTCCCTTCTCTCACTGAAACTCTCAACACTAATCCTTGTCCTTGTCTGCCTTGCTGTAACTTAAGCCATCACAAAATGAATCAGCTTCCACATGAACTACTGAGAGAATTTCAGCTTAGAATAACTTCACAAGACTTTTCTGAAAAATGCATAATGAAGGGAGCACAAATTGCACGGTGTTCAGGAACAGTGTAAGACATGATAGGAGTACAGGTGGCTGACCAGTGCTACCAGTCAGAATTTAAACATCCCAAGTTCTTAAAAATTGTCTTAGGTGACTAGAATTACATTTAGGCACCTTCATAAAACTAGACCTTATTACTTACATTTGTGCAATATGTGTGCATTTTTATTTGTATCTTTTCTCCTAGGTATGGTACAATCCCTTTAGAGGACGCTTTTCAAAATTTATCCTTTTCATATATGTCTTTTACCATCAGATATTCCATTACTTTTCAGGCTGACATTACTGAATTTATCTCCACATACTCTTGTAGGGAAAGAACTCCCTTTTACCAATCAAATCTATCCACTCATTTAAATTCCCACTCTGTCTAACTGAATTGATATCAATAGACATATGCAAAGTAAGACACCCATAAACTTCCTTTGCTCAGCCCTTATGTAAAAGAGTTTACAGGACACTGAATTAGCAAATGAGAAACACACAGTGAATAACCAGTTCTGTAAACTGTGGTTTATGTGTCTTGCCCAAAACTAGGTAGGCATTTTGTGGCAGAGTCAGGGAAGACATCCATACTATTAGGACGGTTGTCCCTTAATCATACATTATCTACCTGTAATTCACCTCTCTGTGCATGTTTCCCTTTTTAATTTTTAAAATGAGTGGTGCAAAATATGGCTAATAACCTGCTCTACAAATCTGAGCATGCTCCGTGAAAAGTGATTGGGTGGAGCTCATATCAGCTACCTTAAGCTATTTAAAAATGTAGATGTGCAGTCAAAGATAATTTTCTGACCTTCCTCTGTAATCAGTGGCATAAAATAGGCACCTCCAAAAGGGTGACTAATCCCATACTGACAGCCTGTCTAAGATTGAATGAATTGCCCTCTGGAAGTGTTTAGATGTATCCATTAACTACAAAGAGTACCTAGATGACTAGATACCCAAATTTTCAGTGGCTCGATTAGAGTAAGATGGAGCCTGACATTTGTGTTTTACTGTGTACTTGAATCTCAGGAGCAATATGAGTGTCAGCAAAAGTACTGTGACCGTCCACAACTGCAGATCCAAAAATAACTTAGATCTTTGTCTGACACCTGTAGGGACTTCCATGGGTAAGCAAACATTATTAGTTATCTACCTAATCCTTAAAGTACCAGGAGTCTGGGAAAGTGGAGTAAAGTCAATACCAATCCTAAATTGTTGTTAGAAAACTGAATTTGTGCAGGGCTTTTCAGTAAAGCAGGATATTACCAACAAAGAGGTCCTGAGAGATACAGGCAATAATCAAGTTTAAAAAGGTATACCCAATGCCATTACAATCAGTCCAGAGGAAGTCTGTCAACAGCTAATGTCCAAAGGAAACAGCAGTTCAGAACATCAGTTTACCAACCAAAGCACCAGCAGCTGAACAAGATCAACACAAGATCCCACATTTATAAATATCACTAAATTACTCTTTGATCAGCAAGAAAAATCTGATAACCTCCTATGGCAAATGAGGCATACTTTAGGTCATCAAAACAGTGTCCCAACTGTTGCTCTGAAGAATGTTGCAGCTTAAAAGTGCTTTCACAGGGGAAAATATCGTCTGTAGAAATAATTCCTTTGAATTGAAGGAGGCTGGGGAAAGCAAAGTAAGATGTTCTACATGGATGATGGAATCTATTAACACAAAGCAAATTGCATGTTCAAGACCCAGGGGCAGACTCTTAAAAATTAGTAGTCTTCACTCAACTGCATTATTCCAGTGAGGTCATACACCCTTACAAGCTAAAGTTAAGGTAAACATATTTATACCTGACCAAAACAAAGGTCTAATAGATTATTAAATTTTCATAAACCTGATTTTGTCCTTGAACATGAGAATATTATGCTTTTGCATATTTATTTTAAGCTTCAATATTTTTGTATTATTAAAAGGTGGAAAAAATAAAATCTTCTGCTTTTCAATAGAGATTATTATATTTACCATTATGATGGGAAATTCGTAACTCAGAACCCCTTACATCAATGAAAGAGAGGAAATAAGGGTGGAGAATAAAGAAAGCAACTTAATCAGATTCATGATTTTGATCCTTGATATAAACAAATTATATATTATATTTACCAAAAACACTTACAGCCTCTATAAACATGTTTTTCTCCTATGATTATTCTGCAACTTACTAATTAATGTGCGAAAAAAATCACAAAAAAAACAACCACAACCCGGAAAAACAGAGGTTTACATCACCTCCAAGACTACAACATAGCCTGGTTTCTTCTAATGCTGATGCTCAAAAATACATGTCTAGAAACCATCTAAACTACAATTTAAATGTCTCAAACTGACAGAGGCAAAAATGTGCTCAGGCACACAGGAGTGAGAATGAAACAAGAAAGTTGTGAAAGAGAAATATCTTCAGATAAAGGGTATAAATAAAGTGCTGAGAAATGTGCCAAATATACTCTAGAATTTTTCTTTCAATTTTGATGTCTTTTATTTATTTCCACATGGCATCAGGACTTGGGTTTCATAGCATTATAAATACATTACATGACAACTTCATTATCATTGCCATCAAGAACCTTCCTTTCTGTTTTTTTAGTTTCTGCAGGTAATTTTCTTTTCTTTTGTTCACTTCACAAAACCACCTCAAAATATATTAAGATGTTCATGAAATTTCTTTATTTATTTCTCTTTCTAGGACATTAAAACCTTCCTTACAAGACATTTTTAACATTATGGAAAATTTTAGGCCATTGAAAAATTCCTCAGAAAAATCACATAAAACCAAACAATCCACAGTGTATTCTCACTTTCCTCCATAGCATCTAGGTATAGTGGTCTTATAAGGACTAGAAGAAAAGAACTCACAGATTTAATTCATACCTCTCCCACTAACTGGCTTTCACACTCTACACTTCTACACATTTTACACTGTCTAGTCATGTCCTACTCATTTTCCTGAGGCACGTAAATATTAACACCCAAATTACAGCTAAGGAAAATCAAGTAAGCTTATCGGTTGTTTGAGGTCACAAACAAGTTGGTATCGTTATCAC
The DNA here is from genome assembly GCA_013400855.1 of Buphagus erythrorhynchus. Lineage (NCBI taxonomy): Eukaryota > Metazoa > Chordata > Aves > Passeriformes > Sturnidae > Buphagus > Buphagus erythrorhynchus. The sequence continues at coordinate 38,955 of VZTT01038781.1, read as the reverse complement.
TATTGCAACACCTGCACCCTAAGTGCATTTCTGGCTAGGTCAAACCAGGAAAAGACAATGTGGTTAATCCTGGAGCCTCTTTGTGTCAAGTTCCAGAAGCATGCTCAAAAAAGTGCTCTTTTGGACAAGGCTTCCTGAAACTTTCTAATCTGTTTTGTCCTGTGTGATACCTGAGGAATTGCTAGCATGGAAACACTATACAGTAGACAGAAAATTATCATCTTGAGAGTATCATAACACATAAGAGAAACAATAGAAGTGAGAATAATAGCCCAGTTACCTATGCACACGACTGGGTATCAACATGTCCAACATTCAGTTCTAGGCTTCACTTAATGCGTGGTCTTAACATTTTTATATTGCATCATCCTTTCTGTCACTATTAATAAGGATTTACCAACATACTAAATATAGAAGCTGGATGAACTAATTAAGGCTTGTACAGCATATGAGATGTTAATGTTTTCAAATAATAGTGTTTCAGACAGGAGTTTTAAATGATTAATAATCATATAAAACAAACAAAAACCTCTTTTCTGAGCATAGGTAAATCAAGAGGTACTACTCTGTGATTATCACTGACTTTTATTAAAGTTAATAGAATTTTAAAAAATGCCCAACTCTGAAAACTTACTTCTGTCTACTGAATTAATTAATATTTAGCAATGTGTCTTTCTTCATGCACAATAGTTTTTCAAGAGTAAAATATGAAATGTCCACTGAGCAGCAAGGTTTTTCCTCTTTTTAATCTTTCACTAAAAAATGGGAGTTTTGTCTGAAATGTATCTTTCAGCTTGACTCTACACTATATTAGTGTTTTAGATTAGCTTCAACTTAACCTAAGTCATGCTCTTAGATGGTGTAGTATTACACTTCTATTACTCATTTTATTTACTCCGTCAGGATGAAATTGCTGCCTGCCCTCCTGGAATAGTAGATAATTAACTCTTTAGAAATAAGGTTAGTGTTTTGTTAGACGAAAAGCTCTTCCTGAAAGTGAAGTGAACAAATATGTACAAAGATTATTAGAAAATGTATGCAACCATTTTGACCCCTGAGACAAAGCTTTCAAGGCAGACCAGAAAATAAATTACAGTGTATGAAGTCTGGCTCAAAAAGGAACAACTTTTTTGATAGTTCAGTAATACATCTCACACTCAGGGAAAAGTTTAAAAAGTATGTAAAAAAGAATGCATCCTACTATTACCAAACAAGCATCATCTTTTCAATTTAAAAATTTAACACAAGTAGCACCACTGATTCTAAAACTTTTATCGGCCCCCTCCAGTATACATACCAGATACCTTGTAGTCTTGAATCAAAAAGTGCCTTTATAGCTTCATATAGACTTTAATCCGGGTGTGCTCATCCAAGAGAAGTATTAGACATCTCACAGGGTCCCATGAGACTTACAGTGTGGGTCATACACAGTTCATTCAGACAAGCAGCTGATCTCCAAAAGCTTTACAAGCCCAAACCTCAATGCTGAGCATTTTCAGTTTTACTTCATCAAGGTTTAAAATGTACAGCAGTGTACTCAACCGTAGGTAGAGCAGAAGAGATGTTCAGAGTAATACACAAATCACTGTGCTAACTAGATGCAATGAGAAACTACTGGAGGGAGGGAGGAAGGGAGGGAGGGATCATGGAAATGTCAGGGCAGTATCAGATAGATGAAGCCTCTAATCTAATTCACTACTCTGCACTGTAATACATAAACTGAGAGAATAATTGAATATCTCTCACTGGGGAGGGGCCTCTTACTGTCAGGACAGGAAGAACTCCCTCTTATATCCATAACATTGAGTGGAGATACATAGTCTTTCTACCTCTGAACCAGAGATAAGTTGATTAAAGAAAGGCAGGATTAAAGAGTAGGCAAAGTAAGTCTTTCCCTCCTACAGAGAAACACTAACTCCTGTGGCAGTGAGTAAAAGCAAAAACAGTGGAAAATAGTAAACAGTAAAAGGTAGAAAAAAATACAGGAAGGAAAAGCAAAACCAGTAAACACAATTAAATATTACCAGATTTGTAACACAATTGTTTAATCATGAAACACTACTCTGGGTTCAGAATTGTTGCATGCCAACAGAGCATACAAACGTTTGTAGCAAACATAGGACCAGCATGAAGTACACTGGCAAAATATATTTCTCAAGATATGTTGAGCATAACAGGACAGCCCTACAGCATCAAGATGAATTATCTGTTCCCTCTCCCTTTCAGTATCCCATCTACAACATGAATGAAACACTAGAGATTCAACAATTTTGACTAAGGCTTATGTGCAAAACCCATGGAAGTGGTCTCAATGAAAGAAATAGCAATGGGGTCAGTTTTCTCACTATGACATAGCTCCAGATATCCTTGAATTATTTAAATAAATCTAGACCCATTTTCAAAAGTGATCAAATCTAGCACCCAAGAGCAGAGAAGTCTTAATCCTACCAAAAATCAGTATAAATTCCTGTTCTGCTTAGCAACAAGGAAATCAAATTGAAGGTGAAACCCTGGTACCTAAACACTGCAAATATATATGTTCTGTATTTCTCATATTTGGATAAGGACCTGTTTTGTCTCTGTGTGGAGCAATATGTTAGATCAGTACTAGACTTTATAAGCAAAGAACTCGGCGCCTTTTCTCTTCCTCCACCTTCAGCTAAGCATTTCCTGCCCTCACTACACTTTTGAAGTGTGATGTGAGCTGAGCATTCCTCTCACTCTCAAAGTAAGCATCTTTAAGAGATTTGCATAAAAATAAATCCCCTTGAGTTTATTCATGTTGCAGAGCCTTAGTCCTGCAGGAAACTTTCATTTTTCCTTTGTTGCCTTAGAGGGTACAACCTGTCCCTGCCGTGCACATATGGGTTTGTAAGTGGGTGGGGCGTCTTGGAAGTATTGTTCTCCTGGGGACATAGTGACAAGCCCATACACATTCTGGGGACTGTGATTACTTCTGGTTGTCACAGAAGGACAAAGAATAGTGTAAAAACTTATAGCTCTTGAAAAAGATATCAAAATATCACTATTGTCTTTCTTGAGAAGAAACATATGTTGGAGTCATAATCCTGGAGGCCACTCCCCTGAAATCAAACCAGGGCTTAAATGATCTATTGGCTACATGGGCTTGTGCTGTCTCTGTATGAGTGATATTTCAGCAGCCCAAGAAAGTAACACAGACTGGAGATCATTCAAATACTAACAGTAGTTCAGCACAGGTTTTGTCTTCCTGAGGTTTAATCTCAGTTTCTTTCTCTAAAGACTGGTAACATAATGGTCAACATCCCTCCCCTCTTGCTCAGAAACAGACTCAGTTAGAGTAACCTCTTTGTTTAAACTCTGAGGTCTTAGGGGCAGAGACTGACAATTTCCAATCTGGATGTGAAGAGCCTGCTATTAAACAGGGCCCTGATCTGGAACCTCTGGGCAATGCTGCAAGACAAGCACTAATTACAGTGGTGTCATCTTGTTATCTGAGCAAATGACTGTAACGCCTTCATTTTCCTTCTGGCTCTTCTTCCACCTACCTTTGTTACCTCAACTTAGCTTTATGTCCTCATGTAATCATAGATTTTTTTCCTCATTTGCTTATCTTATAACTTCCAGGAGTTATATTTGCATGTAGCAAATGGTCATTAAGAACTTCCAGAGAAAAAGGAAAAAGCTGAGTTTCCCATAAATGTCAATGAGCACTAGGCCTATTTTAAAAAGCAGCAGCAGGTTAAAGATATACATTTGTGCATGTGCCTTTTTGGTCCGTCTTTACAGGGAGTTAGACAAAGTAGCAAGTCACACGTTCTGACTCTACAACTACTGGCCTAAACACAGTGAAGGATTTTAAGCTCACTTCTCTCAAGGTTTCAAATAAGTTCACCGAGATACAATTGAAAGGAGAAATAATGTTTTACGTAGCTCTTCAATCATACTGCAAAACCATTTTACTAACTGCATAAGCAAAGTTTAATTCTCAAAATTCAGTATCAAAGCTGATATTAAATATGCAGAAATTTAAATATCTGAATAGATAATAACATATCTTAAGAAGTATGCAATTTGCTTTGTTCTTGATCCCCTCCCCCTACATTTCTGTGGTCACACAGCCCCTTCTTATTGCCACAAAGCCTCTCAGCTATTAGAGGCATTAATTCATTTTTGCGGATGTGAGGATAAAATGAATAGAAAGTCCTAGATGTTCACAGTAATGGCACCTTTGGTATTTTAATTTTTATTGCCTATTTAAAGCTTTGGATTATGACTTTCTTCTCCTGAGGAATAAAATGTCACATCAGCAAACATAGTGAGATTGATGCAATTAGTGTGAAGATATTGTAAAAACCTAAAAGAGAAACGGTTTCACCATTGAACACAATGGAACTGTGCTTTATGATTTAATCCTTATTTAGGTAAGTGATAGCAGGAACAAAACTTCTATTTTAAGAGTAATAGATTTCCATCTCTTGAAAGCAGTTTCAAAGTTCGCATCCACCTTTCTAGATCTTCTAAACAAAAAATGGCTACTTGAGAATTATATCAAAGTTTTACTGTTTTCAGACACATTAGCAAAATACACTGTCTAATTTGTAAACTACAATATTAATAATTTTAATATATTATCCTATTTTTAAACATTAACTGTAACAATCTTTCTAAATTATATTCTGTATAATATGCTAACTTAATATTTTTACACAATCCCAACAAATACAAGCCCCCCCCCCAAATAATTTTCAGTATATCAAATGTGAAAATCAAAAGCCAAACATGGAAAAGAAATGGGATATTTTTACAAGACTATTTAAAGTTCAATTATATCCCCCATAGAAAAGATCATCCTTTGCATTCTTTTAATAACAAACTAAATTTCAATGAAGAGCACTAGGCGAAATGGGGATGAGATTCAAGTGATTTTGGAGTTTCTCACTGAGGCAAAATTTCTGTTTGACCCGTTTCTGTTCAGCTTTAGCTAGACGGGCTCAGCCACTGTACATTCCATAGCGTCCCAACAAATTTACTCTTAAAAAGCTTAGAACCACCCTAGCACCCAACATGATTACATAACCGTCTTTCTCCTTTTTGCAGCCCGTGCGTGGGGCATGTGGAAGCATGTACAGCGAAAAGGGGCAAAGTCCCCATAAAGAAACTTCACAGTAGCAGACCCAAGGACCATAGCAGTCCCTCTGAAGAATTTTCTAAGGAAAAAAAAAAAAAAAAAGTATATACAGTCCAAGTCCATCCCGGACTAAAGGCTAAACAGAAAAAAGCATCCCCCCACTCCTGTCTCCCCACGCTGGGAGCTCGATGCTGTCCTACCTCCCAGGCTGGCAGCCAGCGGGCACGATAAGGGACGGGTTTGATCCCGAGGGATCGCAGGCTGCCGGTCAGCTCCCAGCGCAGCGGGGCTGAGGTGCGGGGCCCCGAGCCGGCCCGGCCGTGAGAAGCTCGGGGAGTTTTGTCCCGGGGCGGGGGCAGAGCTCCGGGTCCCCCCCGTCCGTCGGGGCCGCAGCCGGTTCTCCCGGGCCCGGCCAGCCTCACCCGCCCAGCGCGGGCACTGCCCGGTGCACCGGGGAACGCTCCAGGGCCGGAGGAGCTGCCTCCCGCGCACGGAAAATACTGCCCAGCAGCCAGAAGAGCCAGGGCGAAGAGGGGCACGGCAGGTCCGGGGAAGGGGGCAAAGGCAAAGCCCGCTCCCTCGGCGCACGCCGGCCCGCTCCCCGCCGCTCCCCCGGCCCCGCTCCCGCCCGCAGGTGAGCCCCGCGGTTCAGCTGCCCGGAGCGGCACGGTCCGGGCAACACATCCTGCCCCCAGAACCAGGCAAAAAGTAGAAAAAAGTATTCATCCCATAGCGCCCTACCTTTTCCTCCACATACCCACGCACTTTACCTGTTTTTATGACGAGTTTTTAATAAATTCCTTCCAAAAGGAGCCATGATCCCAGCGGCATAACATCAGCGGATCCCCAAACAATTCGACGGTGTTCCCTTCTCCCCTATTTTTTTGCCTGAGTGCCTTCCAGCTTGTTAATAGTCACCGAGCGTAGCGATGAGCTGGAAGTTGTGCAATTTACTGCTAACTTTGAACTCGTTTGTTGCTGCTGCTGCACCTTTGGAGTCCTGCCCAACTGCGAACTTGAAGGAGGTGTTTAGAAGCAGGAAAAAGAAAGGGGAGGGGGAGAATACGCACTTGCTCCTGTGATGCGAAGTTATGCACAGAACTTGCTAAACTTTCAGCCTTGTCACCCTCGGGGCAGCAGGCAGCGAATGGGAAAGAGGGGGTTTTGCTCCCGTGTGGAACTCTGTAAAGGCACACACACACACACGAAAGCGCTGAAAACTTTCCCCGGGAGGCTGCAGCCACTTCAGGTCAAGTCGCTCAGCTTAAACGCACGTTAATGAAGGGCAAGCTGCAGTTGCCACACCAGTTCTCAATGCATAATAACCTGCCTTTTCAGTACCTCAGTACTTCTTTGCAAGGTGTTGAACGAGTAAGGGGAAGATGAAGGGAAAAAGACTGCTGTGGCCCCTCTGCTCTCCCTGGACTTTTAAGTAAACGAGCTATTTGCATGGAAGCCTTTACAGATTAAATGCACCTTGGAAAATGTGGCCTAGCAGAGAACAAGTGAAGAAGCAACACAAAAGACTGGATTCGTACTAAGCTGTTCCACGACCTTTTTTTGTTGTTATTATTTTAAACTGGCTGTGCCAGACGGGAAGTGAACACACACCATGGTTCCTGTTCACTGCAACCCTCTGGGAATGAGAGATTTGGAGTAGAGATTCAGAAAGAAAAACTTTTTTTTTTTTTTCCCCTCCTCCAGTTTGGAGCCGAGCAAGGGAAAGAGGACCCATTGTGCCCAAGAGGCTGACACCAGCAGGGGAAGGTCCCAGGGCAGGTGGGAAGTCCTGTGCACAGCCCTAGCACCACACCGTAGCCCTCTCTTTTCTGCAGTAATTTAACAGGTACATATTAGATGTAAGTAATTCCTAGTAATTCCTTTTTTTTTTTTTCTTTCTCACAGGGCAGATTCTTTATGTGGCTGCCCAAAGGTACAGAACAATAGGGAATTGTTTTAGCAACCAATGGCAATGATTAAATAGGAGCCTACCAGAGTAAGAGCTTATCTGAAAAAAAAAGGCTTTTTCTAAATTTCCCCTTTCCTCCCTTGTTCAAGAATTCAATTTTCCTGAAGAAAACAAAGCAAAGGCTCATTTCATGGTTTACCTATTACTAGCAGCTCTAGGAATACCCCACATATTTTCAGTTCAGTCCCACGCCTCTGAATTCTCTGAACTGTAACTACAAAGAGAGGGACCGGAGCCTCTTAAAAGCCTTGTTTGTGTATTCATTCAAGTAACACAAAAAATAGAGAACCTGAAATGAAATAACTTTCAGATTTCTTATCCTGCTGCCAGGGTAGGTTTGAAATAGTCTGATTTCAGTATTATGAACATAAGAACACATAAAGTCCATAGAAGTCTTTCTTTTTGCTTTGAATCAGGTTATATATGGCACAAAGAGGGGATTTTCTTATATCTAAAAGACTGGGAAAATTTTCCAGTCCCTAAGAGATGTTCAAGGCATATTTGGCATAAAAATCAAATCAATGTAGAACTTCCTAGAGAATAATTAATATTCAAATAACTATTTATATTGGAAAGTTAGAATGGAATAACTTTATCTACAAAATAATATTCACTTTTAATTATGAAAATAAATGGAAACTCAAAGATATTTGTAGCTGTTTTTATTACTTCTGAATAGTCATCTCACAATTCTAATTTATTCAAAAATTAAAATACCATGTAAATTATTCCTCTTCCTCCAGCAAATGCAAAATAATTTTCAACTAAATATATGCAATGTAGGTCCCTCTACAAAAGTAAATCAAAATGTTTGTAACATTAATGTAGCTATGCAAAGAGATGCAGAAAAGACTCCAGCATAATAAGCAGACATTTTCCCCCACAACTGAGGGAAAAGAGAGGCCTTTCAGTCTATGCACTTTTACAATTAGGCTAGCCAAAACCAGGAAGAAAGTACGTGAGTGTATGATAAAGCCTTACAGAGTAATAAAGGGGAGAATCTTAAGAATGAGGAACGTAGCTATTTCCTAACAAGAGCAAAGGATGTTTAGTGTACCATAAAGGAGTGACTACATGCAGTTTCTGCCAATATTCAATTTATCTGTAGAACCCAAAGAAAAGTAACATAGGGGGCAAAAACCTACTTAGTTTTAAGAAAAACATACAACGCCCCCCCAAAAAAAAAAAAAAAATAGATTTTGCTCTTATTAAAAGAAGGGACTTGAATTTCCATTCCCCAGCACATAAGCTAGCTTCTGGATAGAGTAGAAATAGTAGCAAAACTTTGCAGAGAGACAGGTTAATTTTGTAGGCAGTGTTGACACAACAGTTCATTTAGCTTGTCCTTAAACTTCCAAAATGCCTCAAATTATCTGTATCTGTATGTACACGTTCTTAGTTTTCTTTAAAGTGCAGCTCTGATCTTCCAGGAATATTGTACTAACATTCCAGACCAGGGCCCTGGCACTTCCCAGCATGCCCCATTGACATAAGAAGCACCAACCACTCAAGTTTTGAGTGTGATCACCTTCTAATCATAATTTCTGCATGCAAAAATCTAAAAGGCGACTAACTAGTAACATTACATTTTTCATCAACAAGCTCACCAAGTTGTTCTTTGTCACAGTATCTTCCCTCTAGGAGAATTAGTAAATGAATTGCAGGCAGTCTGTTTGCAACACTCATTAAAAAAAAAAAAATACATATGTATGGATCTTGAGATCTTCAGAAAGACATGTCAACAATTCATTCTTGTATTTGAAGGAGAAGAAAAGGAAATTATAAGCACTAGAATATAACCTGCCATCTTCCAAAGCAGGTCACTCTGAGTGTTTTATTCTTCTCTGCAAAAATACTGCAGCACAAAAATGCTTTAAACCCCACTTTTAATTCAGATTTAGAGCCCAGCTTGAACCAAACCAATCTATTGGTATAGTTTCAAATTAACTTCTTAAATGCAACAAGGAATGGGTGTTCTGGTGCTTCCTCTTGCCCTTTCTCACTTCTCTTACCCACCACCCACCTCCAGTGATTATCTTAAACAGTCTCCAGGATCTCATCTGATCTCCTTGTAAACTGATGTAATCTATGCAAATTCAAACCCAGCAAAAAAGTTTGTTTATTCTACTTTGGCTGATTGCTGAGATGAGTTGACTTACCTCAGGATCAGAAAAGTTCAGTCAGGCAGTGTGATTTCCAGAGCTGATGCAAGGAAGGAATACTAAGAGAAAAAAAGAGAGGAAACAAAGGAGAACTTGGAAATAAGGGTAGGGAGCAAGACCTCCTTTGGCTGAGTGGTAGGGTAGCTTGGCAGCTTAACCTATTCTATGAGTGGGTTTACAAGAAGGGACTTATTTCATCTAATGGCTCGCTGTCTTTAAAAGTTTAAAAGTCTTACTATTTCTCCAGTCACAGACTCCTAACCCTTTCCTTGTGCCAAATCTGGTTTTCAACAGCCTTTGTGTTCACACCATTCAACTTTTGAAATGGATGGAAAAAGGACTTGACACAGGCAAGCGAATAAACAACTTTTTGTGGGCTAGATAGTTAAATTGGCTTCTTGAGGTATCAGACAATTGGCAGGCCTGGTATGTGAGGAGAGAAACAGGACGATGAGGCCAAGAATGTGGGAAGAGAGATGTGGGAGGAAGATGTCTGGGCAGCCCTGAGCAGCTGGATTGGCTCAGCCACATTGTGTAACTTCATTCTGGCTGCAGCAGTGAGCAATGGAGACAGCAAAAGGTACCTTAGGAATAGGACAATTGCCCATTCCTTGCTCTGTGCATAGGCTGATTCAGGTACCTTGGCTTCCTCATTTTAAACCTCATAAATATTGTATCTGCTTGAGTCAGCCAGATATATAAATGAAAGACACTAGACCAGATAATCCAGTAGTATAAGAAGGAAAGGTTAATATTGGGATTATAACCCACTGAAAGTCAGAAAAGTTGGTGATCAGTAGTCAGAGAGGTTAAGGATTTTTCCTTACTTGAAAAGATTTGCATTAGGAACTCAAGAGGACTAATGGCTGATAACAAAATGGCAGGTGAGGGTCATGCTGATGAGTGTGGAGCAGTATACTCAGAAGGAAATCTAAACAAACCTTTAAATTAACTGTCACATCTTGGAACTTTAATTTATTTGGAACAGTCCATGAAAAGCTTTAGGTTAATGTTCTATGCTGTTAAAAGCAAAACTAAACCAAAACAAACAAAAAGAGAGAGTTAACAATTAATAAGAAAGGAACGCAGAATGAATTGGAAGAGGTGATTGTGCCACTATAAACTTCCACTCTGAGTCTACATTTTGAATGACACAGGTAGCCCATCTGAAGGAGGATATGGAGTACATGGCAGCAAGACAATTTTAACATACAGGATAATTTCATATGTGAGGAGAAACTTAAGCAGTGAGATAAGATTCTTGGCTCTGAAGAAAGGTGAATATCTGATTAATTTAAAAGAGCTTTATCATAATCTACATCATGCATAAAATAAACATGAAACAATTATTTCTCACAGTGTAAATATAAGGGCCTGCTGAAAGAAACAATCATAAAGCAAAGTTAAAATAAATACACATAAAAAGATTGTACTTGTAAGTAAATGACTTTTACTTAAAAATAGAAGTGCTATCTGGCTGCAAATGACAGAACTGCAATCTGACTGCAAATTTTTGGGAAAGAAAGAGGTAGGAATAGTTAAAAAGAAAGATTAGGCAAAATCATGGATCATATGACCAAGAGAAATCAGAAAAATCACTGTATTCTGTGTTTTTATCACTCCAGTCTGGCTATATCTCAAACGTCTTTTTCTTTTCCCTTCTTTTCCCTACAGCTCACTAGCTAGTGGCATAGCCTAATGTACAGTAAACTTCACAGGTTACTTTTGACTTGCAGATTGGGTCCACATGAAGAATCACCTTGGCTGCTGTGCCCTCTTGTAGAGGACTTCCATGTAGGGGTTTTCCTGTACTTTAATACAGCAGTGAGCTAAACAGTCAGCTTGATCCCCTGTAAGCAGGTCTTTATTCAGTGTTTCAGATGCAGAACTAGTTTTTTATATTCTTCAAGCCCCAAGTACTCCTAATCATAGGCAAAGAGAACACCTCCAGATACGAAGTCAAGTTCTTTGTCTGCACAACCACAGACAGCCCATTCTTTATCCAGCCCCAGATTTCTTTCTCTCCTTGTTTCCATTAGGTGCTGGGACAATGTCCCGTGACCGGATACACCATTTTTCCATTTCCAAACCTGTCCTCCCTTATGTATTCCTACTCCTTCTGTAAACGTGTATATTTTTGTCAGTTAGATACTTGAAGAGTCTGCAATAAAAGGCTGAAGGAAATTAGGTGAGCAGAACATTCTACTGTCTGTAGTGGGGTTTGTTAAATGTATTAGTCTAAATAAGCTTTCAGCTCTCAAAATCTTTGAATTGCTGATTACCTGATGCTGGGAGTAAAAAAGCCTATATGACATTTGCCTTGCTTTTGCACTGGTCTCTAAACATGTGTTAGTGCTCAGCTATCAGAGACAGGACATGATGCCAGCAAAGTACTTGAGATGATCTCCTAGAACAGCTTTTCTGTTAATGAAAATTAATGAAAATTAACATGAAAATTAATTCTTCTTTTGTCCTTTCTTCAGCTCTCCAGCAGATCCTTTTTCCTGACTGTAAATTTGATAAAAATGTGTTAAGAGACATCAACTAAATTCTCAGCTTCTACAAATTTGCACGTTTATCTTGGAAGCAGAGGTCAGGTTAAATGATTTACCTAATACTCTATTTTTTTTTTTTTAATCCTCCTGTAAAATATATTATACTATTACTTGTCATGATAGTTTTTGCAGCATGTTGCAATAGCATTTTGTGGCTATATTCTTTGGTGTTAAGTGCCTGAATTGTGGCATCTAAGTCAAAGAGAGCAGTTTAGATGATCTGCTGTGTCTCAAACTGCCATGCCTGGCAATGCTTGGTGTAGATGATTTATCACCAAACTTAAAACTGATCTGAGTACACTTCCAGCAGCCCTAGCTCAAACTGCATCCATTGAGAAAGATACATTGAAGACATACCAGGCACATCAAAGAAACTTTCTATGACTGGAAGGTTTTAGAAGTTGAAGAGACATAAAGAAAATATTTTTCCTTTTTTCAAAATTGTGACAAAAATACTTTCCTGATACAAATATAACATAGGGTTCTGTTATCTTTAATAAATCTTTTTCTGTATAAAAATATTTTTTCTTTCAAATGACATATGCTAAATTTGCATAACATGCTATAACCTACTGAAAAAATCCACTTTGGATGCTGCCTACATCTAAAGATAATCAATGTGAGTTCTTGCATCACTAGAGGAAATATGATCACAGGATTTGTAGATAAGCAAGCTTCAAGAAGGACTAGGACCCCCTATCTACCAGACAGCCTCCAAGATAAGGAGCCTTCACACCCTATGTATAGAGTTTACTTCTCCTCTTGAAAGATATATTTTTAAATTGCTTCTTATCATTGTCACTGGAATTAAAGATAAACTGTTGACACACTCATGGTCAGATAGGATTCCTCAAATACACATATATACAGGCGAAACATTTTTCTTCTGGCTTCATCGCAGAAGCTTTTGCTCAGTTGAGCTGGATCCATTGATTCATTGTTTAAGTTTGGATCATTATTTAATCTTTCACAAGAGGAACTAATTTTTAGGTAATTTAAGTAGATTTTACAGTATTTAGAGGAACTGACCTTTTCAATTGAAAATTATTTTTAGAAAGAAACAAGCCTCTGAGCGTGCTCATCTCTTAAATAAGAACACCTTTTAGACACAAACATCAGAAACAAATGTCCCCTGGAGGTGTACACTATTCCAGTCATTACAGAGGGAGTACTCGTGCTCTTATTTAATGCCAGTCCCTGGGATCCTGTCAGTACCTGCACCCATTAAGCCTATCACTTTGCAACTTTACACCAAAATCCTTGATATTGTTATCCTGTGTAAGCTTCCAGCATGCCTGTTCTCGTCTTCCTGCACAGAGACAGAGATCTCCACACCTCGTCTCTCCAATGGGCCAGACACACATTAAAACACAAGCCCTCTTCCTTTGCTAGATTCCAGCCATGCCTGGAAAATACTCAAACCCTAATTAAATGGTAAAATAAATCCATCTCTTCAGCCTGTTTTTCAGAAAAACGGGAACAAATTTTTTGTACTCCACTCATCTTTTCTCATCTAGGAAAGCATGGAAACATCACTGAAAATTCCAGTGGCAAAATGCTGCTGTTTCCTAATCTCGTACTGGCATTATAACAGTTCATGAATTGCTTTTAAAGGTGATAAGGGCATCATGAAGAATAAGGAATCTTCTCATACACAACATATGATAAATTCTAGGCTGAAGCAACTTTTAAATCTATCTCTCACTCCATTTCTAATAATAAAATCCTAAAACCAGCAGGGTAGGAATCTGCATATGATGTAATACCTGGAGACAATTAAATTCACATTTCTGTGTGCTTTACTTGAACCTTTTTCATTGAAACCAGTGGGAGTTTTGCCTGATCAAGGTCTTCTTGCACAAATGAACAACTGCAAATGTGTTAGGAAAACCTCATATCTGGGGCAAGGAATTACAAGTGGTTTGACTCCCTTAGAAGTAAATAAAAGAAAAATCAACCAAAGTTTCTTGTGATGGTTTGTTGATTCCTATCCAAAAGAATTTCTTACTTTTGTTCTAATTGGAAAGCAGATTTATTGTACAGAACATTAACTTAAGAATAAACCTGGTATTAACTTCAAAATGAAACAATTAAACAGAGATGAAAAAAACAAAAAATCAACCTAAAACTATATTAAGCTTACTCTCCAGATGTGGTAAAATATTTTATATAGCATTTTCTAGCATCTTTTTCTATTTCAAGTACAATGATAAGATCAAAACTATCTGAGTCCTTCAGAGATATGCTCTTTCACAGATTTAACATTAGTTCCAGTAAGGAACATAGGTTTCTAATCAAAGTTTTGGGTGGATTTCACATGCCTGAATGTTTCTGACACAGATACCAGAGATGGCATTTCAGACAACTATCATCAGAAATATTTTCAAATGGCAAAAAACCATGTGGGCTGCATGTTTGCATCTGATAGACCAACACAAAGCCAGCAGAGTGAGACAGTTTACACTGCACAGGTATGCATGCCAAGACATATGTCTTCTCCTGAAGATATTCTCATGTATTGAACTGGGGTATAATGCCTCACAGTGCAGGATACTTGGCTCCTTTTACATGATTGCTCCCGTGAAACTCTTTTGTGCCTCTTGGTCAAGTACGTATTTTTTCACCGCTACATTGTTAATTATTACTTCAGCAAGATTATTCCCTGAAGCCCAGCTACCTAAACTCTAGAGAATGAAAGGAATACATTCCACTGGTTTCTTCTCTCTTCTGCTAGCTAATGGTATCCTAATTCCTGAAGCAGCATGAAGGAAACAGTTATTTAGTAGAAGGTATAAAGACTTTTGACTTAATATTGACTCAGTCCAAATCCACAAAATTGTTTAGATAATTAACTCCCACTGATAGTAATATGTATGGATACTTTTACTATTTAAGCCCAGCTCCTCTGTACTAAAAGATTTAGCACTAGATGGAGGCCAGGCAGTCCCTGACTGTGACTGTGGCTTACTGTGCAGGCTTGTGTGATGGCTTCAAGGGCTGACCCCAAATGGACCTTGTTGAGTGGGAGCATAAACCTGCTATAAAATCAGCTGTATAATCACAACGAGTATGATCTGGCAAGAAACTACTGCTGTGGAATTTTATATGCAAAAGGACATATTCTGCATTGCAAATATGGGTGATAGCAAGCAGTAATGCGTTGTGGAAGGGGGAAATTGAATTGTTGCTATGCATGGCAGAGGAATGTATTATTCTCTTCTTGCCTCAATTACTGTTAGAACCACACACAGTCCCACCCTGGTACCGGGGCTGTAGGCTGTCTTGTGATGATGCTGGTGTCTGCATACTGTCAGAATCAAGGCTTGAAATGGACAATTTTCCAGCAATAAGGAAAAGATTACAAGACAAACTGCTCTATAAAGCAGCAGAGNGATAATATAGACACGTGGTTACTGCTGAGCAGGGCTTACACAGAACCAAGGCATCTTCTGATTTCTGCACTGCCATGCTGGCAAAGAAGTTTGGGGTGCATGGGAGGTTGGGAGGACACACAACCAGGACAGGTGACCCCAATTAACCAAAGGGTTGTTCCAGACCATATATTAAGGTGTATAAAGCAGGGGGAAGAATAAGGGGAATTTTGAGTGATGGCCTTTGTCTCCTCAAGTCACTGTTATGTTTGTTGGTGTTCTCCTGGAAATGGCTGAACACTGCCCATGGAAAACAATGAATTAATTTCTTGTTTTACTTTGATTGCATGTGTGGCTTTTGCTTTCCCTATTAAGCTTTCTTTGTCTCAATCCATGAGTTTCCTAGCATCTTCCCCTCTGATCCTCTCCCCAGTCCCAATGTTAGGGGAGTGAGTGAGGGGCTAGATGGGGCTTGGCTGTGTTTAAACCATGACACCAGGTTCCTGAGAAACTTTGTTGAGTGGTAAACTCTGTCACTGTTGTCCTGTACTTAACACACCTCAAGTACTGTGGTTAGTTTTGGGTCCCTCACTACCAAAAGACATTGAGGTGATGGAGCATGTTGAGAGAAGGGCAACAAAGCTGACAAAGGGTCTGGAGCANACAAGTCTTATGAGAAGCAGCTGAGGGAGCTGGGACTGTTTAGCCTTGAGAAGATAAGACTCATTGCTCTCTTGGACAACCCGAAAGGAGGTTGTAGCCTGGTGAGTGTCAGCCTCTTCTCTAAGGTAACAAGTATCAGGATGAGAGGAAACAGCCTCAAGTTGTCCCAGTGAAGGTTTAGGCTGGATATTAACAAAAATTTCTTTATGGAAATGGTTGTCAAGCATTGAAACATATTGCCCAGGGAAGTGATGGAGTCACCATCCCTGGGGATATTTAAAAGATATGTGGTTATGGGACATGGCTTAGTGGCTGTCATTAACACAGCTAAGCTGATGGATGGACTTGATGATGTCTTGACTTGATGACTTGAAGACTTTTCCAAATAAAAGATTCCAGGATTCTAGTAAGAGCTGAATCTCTGAGGTGAGGCATTGCTCTGTGATGCACCGCCCCAGTCTGAAGCTTTAGACTGTAGGGAGTTACCCCTATCTAATGGACCTGTGCAAGCCTGCCAGAGGCAACACACCATATTTGCTTATTTCTTTAACTCCTTCACACCTTCCAAATCCCCTTAGGTATATAGGGGTAATCTCTAATATTATTCTTTCTGCATCAAGACCTCAGCTGGCTATTCACACAGCAAAGGGGTCTCATCTGTGTAAATAAATATTCCTTTTTGTGATATTCACTGAAATAGGGTCAGAGATGTTCACTTCCCATGTTTTACCTTACTCCTGAATATATGGCTCTATGGAAAGAGACCATTGTAAGTACATGAATACATTTACTTGTTAGCCCTTACAGTGAATGCCAAGTTGTGTCATGAGACATATCTCATGTCTCAAGCTGCCTCAAGTTACCATGAATGAGACTGGTGACAACGAGGAGAAAAGTGGGAAGAAACTGAAGTTTGTGTCTGCACTAAATATTTATTCCTGATTTTGAAAATTTTAGTTTTGCCTAAATCAACAATATGAAATGCTACAGGATACCTTCAGGTCACTATAATCTCTTCAAACCTGCTTGTAATCTTTGACTGCTAAATATTTTCAGTTGAAGCCCAAAGTATTCCATAGATATCTCAACTAAAATCAAGAGCTGGAATTCAGGCCTCACTGTTTAAATCAACAATCCATGTTCCTCTCAGTGTGGGTACATGAAATTTACAGATACAGACAAGC